>MPNW01000225.1:7906-70406 GCA_011800805.1 Hirudo medicinalis | reverse complement strand
ACGTCTGGGAAGTAGATCTTGAGGATGGCTGAACTTGGGTATCTGACGTAGAAGAACATCAACTTGGCCTTCCTTAGGTGCATCGGAGTGAGGGTACTGGTGTATAGGGACTGGCTAAGGGACAACAACTTTGAATGGCAATTATTAATGATCATAATTATGTTATTATTATTATTATTATTATTATTATTATTATTATTATTATTATCATTATTATTATGATATTTGATATTATTAATTAATTTTTCTTATATAATTAATTAATATATAATACATTCTTCTTATTATTATTATTTTTATTATTAACTATAATTTATGTATAAATGCGAAATTGTTTCAAACATTACAAATAAAATAACAACAACAACTGACCATATTATCATATTACAATACAATTTTGGCATAATTTATCATTTATTATTCATAATTTAGAAAAAAAAAAGGATATCAAATGGTGGCCATCTTGTTGGTCGTAAGCGACATCATGTCCGTACTTGAGTAGTGAGGATGCCTGGTGGTGATGAGTCTTCAGACTGGAAGAATGGTGCTGAGGTAGACTGTGACGACCATGGTGGCGAGCCATGAACATGGGATGGTGAAATCTGAACGGGTGGTGGGCCGGACTCGGCGGGTAAGCCCCCTCGGCATAGGTAATGTGCTGAGAGTGACGGGGCAGTTCTCTGAACGGTATACCTGCGTGGTGGCATCCGCTGGGACTCTTTCTGAAGCCCTCGGTCAAATGGTCCGCCCTGGCAAGCCCCGGCCTTATAAGATTAAAGATTCCCCCGTGAGAAAGGTGATGCGGTTGACCGGGTAGGTGGGGGAAATCTTCACCCCTGGGATTTCTAGAAAAGTTGTTTACCACGTCTGGATTCACGGCCGACTGCGGGTGGCCCATGTAGCCGGTGTGTTTGAACAAGTCGGTGAAGTTTTGCATGAGGCTGGAGCCACCTGGATTTCCGTACAGGTGGTAGTTGAATACATCGAGAGGATTGAGCGGAACGTCGCCCAGTGGATCCTGTTTTATGGAGTCGTAGCCGGCCTGGTGGTGATTGGAGTAACTTTCGTGTAGCATGGCTCTGGCGGCCCTCGGCGAAAGCCTGGTGTCTGTCACTTTAGTCCTCTTCTTCTTCGGCGTGTTGACAACCAGCGGAATTGCCTCGGTCTGCTCTGTGGGATCCTTCATGGACATGAAGAGGTTCTTGAACCTGGAGAGGGCAGGCGGATAGAAAGGTGGAATCATGGAGGATTTGTACATTGGCGGAGGAACGAACGATCTTCCGGCTTCGCTAAAAGAGTCCGATGTCAAATTGGAGGGAAATAGTTTCGGAGACGATGATTGCTTGTCATCGTTGAGGATAATTGGAGACGAGTTTGGATCGCTCCGCGTTTGATCGACTTGAGAATCGAGGAAGTGCCCAGCAAAGTAAGGATTCATAGGGAAGGGAAGGAAGCCATTGCGCATTGGATGGAGAAAATGTGGATGCGGGTGTGCATCCCCCCCTGGAGAGCGGGACTGGTCTGCCCCGTCCGAGTTGGTCGGTGACGAAAGAGTTGACGACGAGGTTTTGGAATCCTGGCTGCGCTTCTCGGCGAAGAGGCTGCTACTATTCTTGTCGACGTTCTCGGACAAGAAGGTCGATTCCCTCTGTTGACTTGAATTCATTTTCGTCACTTCTCCCTCGAACAAACTCTTTCTAAATTCACTTTTAAACGATTTTTGCGTTTCTCCTTCAGAAAGCGAGTCCTTGGCTCCCTCGGACTTAGACGTGTCCCCCTGTTGATGCCCGTGGAAATGCTTGTCTAGTTTGTGCCTGGAGTCGACTTGGAATTCGTCGTCGCATTCCACTTTTATTCCATCGGCCTCTCCCACGGATCCGTTCATCCTGTGGTTCCTGCTTTCTTGGAGAGTTTGCTGGAAGATCTTCTGCTGGTGTTGATGCAGCAGCCAGCCGGACATGAGGTTGTCGACGATTCCGTTGATGAAGCCTCCCAGTTCCATCTTCAGCATCCTGGAATATAATGACGAATTGACCGTAGTAACAGCCAACCGGTGGTCGAATTGCCAAAAAATTACTTCGAAAAGTGCTCCGCTTGCCCCGGGTCTCCCGAGTTCTGGGCAGCCAACATGGAGAACTTTTCCATCTGCTGGGCCACCTGGAAAGCCAGCAGGTTGCGCTCTCTGAGCTGATCGTTGTCGGCTGTATTCTTCTTGCCTGAATGTTTGGAAAAAGATGATTTGAATGTTTTTGTAATGAATGATTATTGGTGAATATTAATGCACTTTAATTAGCACGTTGTGAATGCTCGCAGCATTAGCATATTATTGCTTTAAAAAAGCATTACATTCCAATATTATTACATGTAATTATTAATTACAATGTTGATCAACGTTATTACATGTAATTATTAATTACAATGTAATAATGTAATTAATTTACATGTAATTATTAATTACAATGTAATAATGTAATTAATTTACATGTAATTATTAATTACAATGTAATAACATTTGTAATTACAATGTAATAACATGGCATTAGCATAATCCAATCATCTCCGTACAACGATAACCTCACTAAGTACATCGTACGCAACATACAACTAGCCTTCCGTGTCGCTGTTGTTCGAATCCGACTTATCAGCTGACCAGAACATGGGGTTTTCCATGTTGGCATGATGCTGGTCCATCCTGGCTTGCATCATGGCGGTCATGTAATTCCTCATTCCAATCTCTGCCATGTGCTGCTGGTGATTCTGCTGCTGGATCTTGGCCTCAGACGTCTTCCGCTCTTCGGCATTGCTCCTACAAAACGGAGTCATCTTGCAGTTGTTGTTGTTGTCGTCGTCGTCGTCGATGTCGTCGTTGTCGCCGTCGTCAGACAACGTTTCCATTTCCACTGGAGAGGATCGCATGCATTTCATTTTTGCCAGAGGTTGGTCGTCCGCGTCGTCGTCGTCGTCGTCTTCGACATTCTTTAGTCCATCGTCGTCGTCGTCGTCGTCGACGATTTGCTGTGGTTGTGGTGGCGGCGGCGGTGGTTCGGAGCTGGTGCAGTCGTTTCTCCTGTCGCCAGACTCGTGTTGCTGTGGGATGTATTGTTTACGTTTTGGTCTTTTGGAAGGCATCTCGGAGAACTGGTTTTGCTTCGTTGTTGGAGTGAAACTTTCGCCTGGAAAAACCCGACGGAGTTTGAGATTTTTCTTTCATTTATTTTTATTTTGTAAATTTTTTTTTTTAAATATTTTAAATATCCGTACATGTTCTTATAAAATTATTTCTGAAAATGTAACTCAAGACGGGATAAAATGTATTTTTTTTAGTTTGATTACGGTAAATTTGAATAAAAATCTAGCAACGATTATAATTCATTAAATTGAATTTATTAATTAATCCTCAAATAATTCCCCTGTAAGAACAGGTTTCAACATGAGTCAGCTGGTTATCAAGTCGTCCTGTTCCTTGACGATCACAAGAAACACATCAGTACAAACGCTAAGTACAATCGACGTAAGACACATTTGAAGCAAAATTTAAATATATAATATAAATATAAATATAAATTTTAAAAATATATATATATATATATATATATATGTTATGATCAGATTTATAAAAAAATAAAATAAATAAATAAACAAAATATTATTCATCCACCTCGCGATTCCATTTTGACTGGATTCTTGATCCTGCTGGAATCTTCCTGGAATGAGCCGTCCTCCAACTCCACTTTCACGAACTGCTCCTTTGATTTCCTGTTCTCGTTGTCTTTGTGGTTGTGGTTGTCATCATCTCTGTCATTGTCTTTGTCCTTGACTCTGTCCTTGTCTCTGTCGTTGGTGGGCATCGTCATCTTCTTCGTCATCTTCTCCCTATCCTCGTCGCATTCGTCGTCATCGTCAAGCAGTTGTCTCGAGTCAAAGTCGGCCTCGGAAAAACGAGTCGAGATGCCTTGATTAGGTTTTGATTTGCCACTTGAATCGCTTCCGCCGTCCCTGCGCGGTTGTAGTTCGCCATTTTTGGAACAATTCGTCAAACAGGAAGCAGCATCGCTCAGATCGGAAAGGGAATGACGCAGGTAGTGATGGAGGAGTACGTTCGGTCGGAAATTACCTGCCAGTGCCATGGCAACGGAAGCCATCATCCTCTGCCGGTATTGCTCGAAAAAGTTCCTCGACCAGGAATTCTGAAGGTCCCTACGGAGACCGGTCTCGCTTGGGGAGGCCTTGCGATCTCGGTTGGGAGACTTGGAGTCTTCCTCTACCGACCTCTTGTCGAGTTTATCCTTTTTATTGTGCTCGGCGTCGACAATCTTAAATTCTTTTTGGTAGATGGAGTGAGGGAGCTGAAAGTTCACCTGGAAGCGGCTTCTCCCAGATTCCAAACCCCCGTCTCCGGGGTGGGGATTTGCTGGTCCGTCCAAGGGGGTGGCGAAGTTCTGGAAGCTGTGGTCGGATTTGCCGGAGGAGGAAAGCTGCTGAATTGAATGATACTGGGAGCGAGGGACGGGCGGTGATCTCTTGTTCAGTGAGAAGTTCAAATGTCGGACATCGTTTTTGAAGCTGGAAATGTTTTGCACTCTGCTCTGGAGAAGGTTGTCGCTACGATCGGCATTCAGTTGCTGCTGCTGCGCGCTCATCTCGTCTCTAGCCTATCTAAGGTACGGAAAAGTCCGACCGTTTCACTGATACATTGAGGTGCATTATCAAGAGAGCCAAGAGCACTCACCTGTCAACGACGGCCTTACTTACGACAAGAGTTTTCAGACGACTCAATATCGCAAAACTACTCTTTCGATCGTTCAACTCCGCTAGAATTCTTCGCAGAATCTGCAGAACTCCTCTGAGATGGATACAGTCGGAAGAGAATAGACAACTCCCGGCTCTTATATAAGCAGTGCACGTCGCCTCCTCATCTTTCCCTTAACTTGAAGGAGTCCGAACAGCCATCATGTATTATTCATGAACTCCTTCAAGGACCTCTCTCTCCTGCTTTCCACTCCTGGCGAGCACATTTCCATTCGCTTAGCTCCAGCTCTGGCGAATCAACATGCAGGACATACGGAGGCAAAATAGCACCGACAGGCATCGATACATCAGGATGCCTTCTTCTCTTTCCGTCTCAAACTCTGCAACTTCTCAGACGAGGAAAGAACCAATTGACCGACAGACAGGCTGCTCCAATAGAAATCTTGTGGGCGTGGTTAGGCCTTGCTTTCCAGAGTGTTTTCTGCCGTTTTCCTTGTCGTCGTCGTCGTCGTCGTCGTCGTCGTCGTCGTCGTCGTCATATACTGTAAGGCAGTGTTGAGCAGTATTGCCGTAATTATGGTTGATGAGAATAATTACTCGTGGAGTTACATTATTCACTTTCCATCGCATCATCTTTTTTCTCACATCCCGAGCTTGCTTCGATTCATGTTTTGTTTTGTTTTGTTTTGTTTTGTTTTGTTTTGTTTTGTTTTGAGAATCATCAACCTGGATGGAGCTTTAGGACTGAAACCGCCTCCATGATTTCCACGAATGACACAAGCACCTTATGTAGAAGTCATCCTCTCATTTAATTGTACTCCTCCATCCAAAGAACAGGCGATCGGTTGTTGAACATTGAAAGGAACAGCCAATAATTTGTGGCCTCCCTTTATGGAAGCACAACATGGCGGACTTCAAATGCGCCCGTTCATTTAATAATTACTCACTTACTTCCATCGACGAGCAGTAGCAAACAAAAACTTAATATTCAAGTCGGCATTGGAAAGCCCTCGTTAAATATTCATCGTCTTCTTTTGTCCACGCTCCGTCGAAAGGCGAGCCGGTTTGGAAAAGCAATTACAGCATTTGATAGGCCAAAGCGTGGTTCTTAAGCGCAAATTTGTCATCTGGGACCATCGGTTCCCCGCCAGAAACGACATTATTATTCAGAGGCGCTGGTCGTTTGAACAAAACAATATTTAGTTCTCCCGACTGTTTCAACTGATGTCGAAGATGTTTTTGCATCGCCATCTCCTTCACTGGTAGTTCGTGTGGTTGTTCGCTGTCGCTTGTGTAGTTACTCGATTACACATGCAAGGATTTGGAAATTGTAATCTTGTTGAAGCTAATTTCTTTTCCCATCCGTGAAAATGTAACTTAATCAAACCCGCCTTTCGATGTTTTTATTCATTCCATTAGATCCGATATCTTCATGTAATATGCCATTGCTGGAAGCATTATCAAAATGTCAGCGAGTGTAGCTATGCGACAAGTAAGAATGCAGGTAATTTATCATTCGTTCCTGCTATGAGAAATTCTGTTATCTCAGGACAGGTCATGATAACGAACACCGCAGTCCAATTTCCTGAGCGATCAAAAGTTAATAGAAAAATAACTTTCCAATCACAAATGCTTGAACTCTTACGAAAGATCGGTATGACAAATAGTTGAACTCTTGCGAAAGATCGGTATGCAGACAGAAAATACCGCTCAACGCAGTATGTTTCAACGCCTTAGTTGGCAATTATTGGTTTTAAGTAATTTCGAAAAAATAGAAAAATCTTCAAGCCTCATGTTTTGGTTTTGTCGAAAAACTCTAATTTCGACACGTTTAATATATTTAGCTCTAATTTTAAAATGTAAACATTAATTTAAATATTAAATTTAAATGAAAAGTAACTTACGCGAAATCACTTTTAAAATTATGCACCGCAAAATTTAAGCGCTCTTTTAAATAGTTTCAGAGTAAACAATATTTAGAGCTTCGGTTCATGAACCTTTGAGATGGAGGCAGAGGAAGTTTTTGTCAAGTTTGTTGGTGCGGACGATGTTGTTGAGCACATCGTATCATTGAAAGAAAAGTCATCTTCAGTTAATTCCACCAGTGAGACAATTTGGTCATTTATTTAGGTTTTTAGGGCACCTAGTCACTTTCGTTTATACTGGTAGAGAGAAGAGCTAGTTCAGCAAAACCTAAAGAATCTCAGGTCGAAGAAGAACCAAGCATGGAGTTCTGTGAAGCTACTGATGCAAAACATTCTGCTAATGGTAATTATGCTAAAATGGAGAGTTAGATCTTATCTTAGTATGCATGTTTCTCTTGATCAGATCTAGTTGCCCATGAAAATGAAGTGGCTGGCAGTGACATATACACTTTCAAAACACCAAGAAAGAGTATCTTAAGAGGTTATTTGATCCTGATTTTTTTAAAACTTTTGTGGTTTTTTTGTTGGTTAATTTGATGTGGTTTGAGAATAAACACTTTTTTATGTGCTCAATTAGTTAATTATTTTAGCTTGTTAACGTTTTAATTACTTGATGTCTTTTCCAGTTGCGAGCGACGCACTGAATAAAGACTCGACGGCTCAGAGGCGATTGTCAAAAGTGGGCTTCAACTTTGAAGCACTTTCACAAACACCCAGGCAATCGAGCGACGTTCCTTCGACGCCAAAATCGATCCTCAAAAAGACGCCATCGGTAAAATTGAAGGAAACAGAGTTGTCGTCGAACGCACGAGTTTCAACTCCGAAGAGCAAAACCTCAGACGGTCCCAGGAAAACGCCAAAGAGGCTTTGGAGAAGGAATAATGCTGAAGGTAATTGTAGTTGGATTCGTTCAATCGGTCGTTCATTTATTTTTATATCCACAAGAAATTAAATTATGTTCCTAAAATTAACATGAAAATGATTCTCTCACTAGACATTGTGATTTAGATTTTCTATCGATAATCAATTGTTGTTATTTTCGTCATCCGACGTCGTTTGGTTTGTCTGACGTAATAAATTCTTCGACTATCGGTAATTTTTTCTTACATCAATCCAAGAGGAACAATCCTCGGACAGCGGAGATTCTTCCGAATCCGACGAGGAGGACGACGGAAGAGACGAGGAAACCACGAAAGAATCGACGACGAGCGTCACTACGTCGCAGTCGACTCCTTCGAAAAAATCGTCTGCTCAAAAAACTCCCCGGTCGAGAAGAAAGCTGAACCTGGACGATGTTGCGATTCTGAAGAAGATGAAGAGTATGGAAGAAGATGTTAATGAGGTGACGATTTCAATATTAATGAGATTTATGTTAATGAGGTGACGATTTCAATATTAATGAGATTTATGTTAATGAGGTGACTATTTCAATATTAATGAGATTTATGTTAATGAGTTCATAAAACTACAATACTTCATCAAGTTTTTATTATTACTAAGTATCCTTATTACCTAACGCCTTTGATGTTCTTATCATAATTATTATTATTATTATTGTTTACTTTTGTCTTTCCAGAAAGTCTCTGCAGATAATTACTTCGAAAGCCATCACTCCTCCAAGCTGACGACTTCTGACAGGACTCTTTCGAGGCTCGACGTTCCTCACCTCGAGCCGTCAGAAGTCATCGACAGCCTGTCGAAGGTCTGCTTACCATACGAGGGTGACAGGAGGAAGCTGTGCGAAGGACACAAGAAAATGTTCAACCAGTGGATTCTTTCCTTGCAGTAGGTTTTGTTGGTCACAAACATTTGCTTTTATGACTAGTTATTACTATTAACTGGATTATTGTTATTATTATTAATTCAACTTGTGGATTATTTAACTTTGTCCTGATGATAACATGTCACGACATACGTCCTCAACTCAGCCAATTTATATTAAATAATAATAAGATATTGTAATAATAAGATCATAATAATAAGACTGCAGTTGCCCTGGCAGTAGCCAAAATGAAATGGCCTTGTCCAAAGTTGAGAGAGCATGGAAAGCACAAATGGAGTGCTGAATCCAGCCTGATGAAAATATGCACTGAAATATTTGAAATATTTTTAGCCAGGGCTTCAACATACTCCTCCACGGACTGGGGTCAAAAATGAAACTCATCGAAGACTTCAGGACAGAATGTCTCGTCGACTTTTCGCACGTCGTCGTCAACGGATTCTTTCCAGGCCTCACACTTAAATCGGTGAGTCGCTAGGAGCATAAATTAAACTTTGATGATATTGTTAATAATAATAATAGTAATAATAATAATGTTAAGTGATATTAGAAAATATCAATGAAATGATTAATTATTTAAATGCCATTGAGAATACCAGTTAGTGTAATTCAGAAGATCACCTGTGAAATGTCGAATTTTCCGAATCGAGCAGGTTGTGTCCGCCATATCCGAGGTTCTGACCGGAAATGCCAGCGTCCCTATGAACCCGGCCGACCAGCTCAGCCACGTAAAGAAAATTTTCCACGAGCAGAGTTAGCATTAAACGAAATATTGTGAATATCACACAGATTTGGATGTAAATATTAATAAAAGATTGAATTCAAATGAATGAATGGAATAAATAATAATTAACACGAATTAATGTAATGAAAACGTTCAGACGCATTTTTGGTGTAATTAATAAAACCCCGAACAGATTTCCCCGACTTCTTCCTCATCGTTCACAACATCGACGGCACGTCCCTCAGGAATGAACGGACGCAGCAGAGTTTGAGTCTTCTGAGCCAAATCAAAGGCGTTCACATTGT
This sequence comes from Hirudo medicinalis, assembly GCA_011800805.1. NCBI lineage: Eukaryota > Metazoa > Annelida > Clitellata > Hirudinida > Hirudinidae > Hirudo > Hirudo medicinalis. The sequence goes on along the minus strand of MPNW01000225.1, from coordinate 60,923 downwards.
CGCCAGCATCGACCACATCAACGCTCCTCTGCGTTAGTTGAATTTCTGTTTTCTCGTTTGGTCGTACGTACGCATACATGTTCCAATGGGATTTTATCGATCGGCATTGTAGTGTGGGACCTGACAAAGTTGAGTCGACTGAATTGGCTCTGGTACGAGACGACCACGTACGAGAGTTACAAGGAAGAGACCTCGTACGAGAACTCCATGATGGTCGAGCAGTCCGGATCGCTGGCTCTCAGTTCCCTGTGCCACGTCATGAAAAGTCTCACGCCAAATGCCAGAGGCATCTTTCTTCTCGTGGTCAAGTACCAGCTGGACGGCAAGGATGAAGCCGGTTATCAAGGTGTAGATTTGTAAACGATTTTTGTTTGCTTGATTGAACTCTTACGTACACGTACCAAACATGTTTTTTGGGGTCATTTATTAAGTGAGTGAAGTTTCACTTTAGGTTTTGCCTTTCCTGACTTATATCAGCGCTGTAGGGAAGCTTTTCTGGTCAACTCGGAGCAGACGCTGAGGGCACAACTGGTTGAATTTAAAGATCACAAACTCATTAAGACCAAAACGGTTCGAAGCTTTTTCTTACTCCGTGCATGTTGACCGCTTGATGTGTGGTTCTCAAAATGCTTGATGTCGAATACTTTACTGGTGCACACACATATACATTTGTTATTTAGCATATTAATTTTGCTTGGATTACATTGCTGCTTCTTTCAGGGCCTGGATGGCATAGAATATGTTATCATAAGTCTGGATGATTCGGCCCTCACCACTTTTGTTGAACAACAGGAAGATCAACCTTGAAAATAAGCAGAAAACAGTATATTTTCCCTTCAAAAAATGATTGTCCTAGACAATGTCTGTCTGGTTTCTCTAATGTGAGAAGTATTTCTGGCAGATCTTGGGTTGAAGTCAGCTCAATTCTTTCAATGTTTTCCAAATTCTAAAGAGATCAGTTAACTAAGTTAACAACTTCAACTCATAACTTCTGTTCAATTATTGTGCAATTCTATTGTGTTGGATACCAAAACGGTTGCATCAGTGGGAGTTATTGTAGGGTCAATAAAGTGAATTTGCGTTCGGTGCTTTTGGCAGAGGCGAATTTTGCAAACGGTGTTAGGTTGTGTTATGTTCTCCAGTTGCCTGCAATATTCGTCTCGATTAGATATTGGGGTTTGCTTAGGCTTGGGTGGAAAGTTCGAAGTTGGCGAGGTGGCCTCATTAACAAAACGCCTCTAATAAAATGTGCTAATAAAATTAATAATAGACGTCTCGCCAATATAAGATCAAAAGAGACCTTATAAAGAAGAATGTTTAATTAGTTTAATTGCCTACAATTGTTATGTCTTTGTGCTGGCTTGTTTGTGGATATCGCGGGTAAATCACTGGAGTATTGCTGCACGATAAGAATGGCAGAGATTGTCTACAGAGGAAGAATTGAAGTACAGAGCAACTGGAACGAATTGTTCAGGTTTAAATAAAAGTTGTCATGGAATCGCTGCAAAAGTTCAAAACATTTTGGCACGAATATGCTGCAGATAGTGTGAATTGCATAAAGAGGTATTTTATCATTTAGGACACATGGCGCAACAGCTACTGTGAACTACAAGCAACCAAGTATAACATTGTATTGTTAATAACTGAACTGAAGGATTCATTATTGCTTTTTTCCATTAAAGATAGCCCAATACTTCATAGCAAGCTGAAATGTGTCATGGTGGGTGGAAAAGTGAAGATAGTGGGAGAAGATGGCTTTGAAGCTAACCTATCTGAAGGGGTGTGTAGAACTCTGACTTATTTTTTTCAATTCACTTTTTTTTTAAATGGTTAAACATTTGAAATTACTGAATACATCATGTTTTATTTATGAAAAGGTTTTGAATTTGTCTTTCTCAAGAGAAACAATAAATGCCACTGCAAGGATTCTCCCTCCAACAAAATCCTTTACTAAAGTTCACAAGCCTTACAAAATTGTTAGCACATTGGAATTTATAAATTATCTTGGGTGATATTTTATTTCTTTTTTCCATCCCATTGCATTGATCCACCACTTCAGATTAATGACCTTGATGTGACCAAAGGAGGGATCGGAGCCTCGTGTGATGGAGAAAACAATGTCTTTGTTTGGTCGACTGATAATGGGGATGTAATGGTTAGTGATAGGTTAATATTAAATATTAATATAGTTTATTTTTTAATTTATTATTAATATATATATTAATTTATATTTTAATTTATTTAATTAATATGTGTGATAGAATATCATTTCTCAATCTTCTGATTTAAGAACAAGCATCAGCCTTAAAAAGCCATTGCACTCCAGTTGGCCACAATTTGTTTACAATGAATTTTTAATCGAATCCTTCTCAGAGAAGTTTGTCAGGTCACAAGGGAGAGGTTTATTGCTGTAAATTCCACCCTTTGGAGCTCACCCTCGTGACCGGTTCTGCCGACATGAGTCTGAAGATGTGGAACGTTAGGGACACCTCGTGCCTGACGACTCTCGTAGGACACACCAAAGGTGATGATGCTTTAGGATGTTGCAGTTCCTTGACGAGGATGCTGTAGTCATACCGAGCAGTGGCTTCATTATATGAATGTCTAAAATACTTTCTTATGCAATTTACATGATGTTTGTGTTTAGCTTCTTAACGAGCGTCCGATCAATATCCATTCAGGGGTGACGGATTTCGTGTCCATCGAAGAAGGTCACAAAATCGTCTCAGTGTCTAAGGATGGTACGGCCAAAATCTGGGATTGTTCTTCTTCTAAATGTCTGAGTACCTTGAAAGTGGAAGAAGAGGCATTCCTCAACAGTTGCCTTGTCGGCCCCCAGAGCTCGGCTGGTTGGTTGTTTTTGAGGAGTGGGCCGATCGTAATATACTTGTAAAATGATTAAGCTTGCCGTTATCAGCGACAAAGAATGTGATGGTAATGATGTAGATTTAAGATGCATTGTTGTTTGTGCATCACTGATGCAATGTCAAGCAATCGATGATTTAGGGATTAATTATTCCAGAGGAAAACAAAGAGAGCATCTTGTTCGTCGGGACAAACAGTGGCCGTGTCATCTCGACTGGCCTAAACGACGGGCAGACTGTAATTCCTAAGATGTGTTTTTTTTTTATTAACAAATCAGTTTTTTTTTTAAGTAACTTAAATTTATTATTAATTTCTAGAGTCAGAACTCTTGAAGGCTTCAGGATTGTTTATGATTGTTTATTTTATGTAGGTCTTTGATTATGATTGTGGATCTCCAGTGCTTTGCTGTTCAAGCCTTTCCGACAAAATGATCATTTGTGGTACTCAGGATTCTCGTGTCTGTGTCCTCGACCTCAGGAACACTAGGTTTGCTAAGTTTGCGATTGCACGTTTTCACTAGTTCACATGTTCTGCCAGGCTGCTCTGTTGGTATGAAAATTATAATTAATTGACAACTAATTCCCTGTTTTAGCAAACCGGTCATCTGCATAAAAGAAAGTCGGTCTTCTATCACTTCCATCTTGCCCAGACAGGGAGGCTGCTACATCACTGCAGGTACCAATGCCGTGTACCAATGCTTCCCCAGCACAATAATACAAAAAAATTGAGGGATAAGATGTTTTTCAGCCTTAATGCTCGGAATCAGCAGTGCTCGACTCACCATTTCAAAGGTTCTATTTTGTCTTCAGGTGATGGTTCAGCATATCACCTTGATGGCAAGTTCGACACCACATTGGAACTGTCAGGGCCAGAATATGGATGCCTTAGCAAGATCGTGGCTGACGGCCTCAACCTGTACACTGGCGGGAAGGACGGCACTGTGAGGAAGTACGCCACCATGGTTTGAGCAAGTTCGTTGGACCTGCTACTCGGGTGACCTCATCCTGACCTCATTAACATTCGAGTTTTCATTAAATCAGAGCTTCCTAATGTGTTCAGTCTTGTAATTCCATTGCCTGATCACATGCTACATAAATCCAGTTAAGCTTTGCTGCTCGTTCAGTGTAATTGTACGATTCCTTAGTCGATTTTGCAATGCAGAGTCGAGTCATCCAAGAAGCATCAGCAATAAGACCTGGGCACCACAAAACATTTGGTATCCCCAAACCATATAGTTCTTGATCCTTGGCTGGCATTATTACCGTGCCATGGCGTCTGCTGCATTGCCCTACCGTCTTTCAAGCAGTCAAATAAGAAAATCAGCCGCATTATCAACATCGAGACACCAAATAATTCTTTGTAAGAAAAAAAAAAGCATGTGATAAAGACTGAGAACGCAGAGAGGGTTCAAAAAGCGAGTTACCTTCGTGACCTTGATAAGCAAGTCGATTCTAAAAATTTGACTTGAAATCCACAAGGGAGGAGCGAGAGCCGATCGAGTCCTACACGCAACGACACGCAACGCCTCACACAAAAAAAAAATAACAGTATTAAAAGTCATATACAAAAACCTGCCTATCAACCACTTTGCTGCTCTTGGTAAAATCAGACACAGGATCAGCGTAAACCAACACGTTGAAAACAAAGTCGTCACCAGCACTCAAAAACTCGACGATGAATACGCACACACACACACACACAAGATCGACTGATGATTACGAAGGTGACGCATTGGCATTAAACAGACCAGGGAGGAGCGGCTAGACGGCGTCCGCGGCCGCAGCTGCAGCCGGCGTGCGTCCAACTCCAAAACAAGATTTAGAATTCAATGCAGAAACGAACCGAACCGTTCCTGGAATCGTTCCAAGTCGTCCGACTTGGTGACCTATACGACGGACGTGCTACACGTGCAACCCGACGACGACGACGACGTCAACAACCATGATAGCGGCCGACCCGAGACAGAGAGAGCCGAAAACAAGTGCGGCGTCCGCAACTGCGCTGCGGAGAGAGATTACACGAAGATGTTAGCCACAGAAGAGTTATAAAGACATCTAGGTATCAACCAATGAAAAGAAACTATCTAGTTATAACACCCACAAAGTTCACGTGGTTCTAGGGGTACTCGATCGTCACTCCGGGACGGGAGGCTCGAACCGCGGCGGGGCCGGTGCCGACCAGGGGTCGATGATCTTCATCAGCAACTTTCTTCTGGCTCTGCGAAAGCCGGCAGTAATGATCGTTACAAGTCATTATTTCGTGCAAAAGTTCATGACAACTCCCATTTTTAAATTACTAATTGCTCAAACTAATTTTTAAAATGTTTAAAAAAAGACCACAGACCTTGCCAAGAACTTGGTGATGACATCCTGATTGTCGTACTGAACCTCGTGCAAGCAGTAGACCTGGGCGTCCTTGCCCCCTCCGTCGCCGCCAGTGGAGGGGAAATTATCGACCACGCCGGCTTCCCCGCACTCGCCACTCCCGTAGCTGCCGGCACTGCCGTCCCCCGATGAGCCTTCGACCATCTTGTTGCCGTTGTTGATGCTTTTATTCTTGCTCGTCTGCCCTTTGAAGTTGAGGGAAGGCGGATTTTTGTCAGAGGTCGTGTTGCATTGAACGTCACTTTCGGGAGGAGGCACCTCTGGGGTCGTCACCTCATCGCCTTGAGGGGCTTTGGTCGAAGAAGCTTTGTAACCGGCTCCCCCGTAGCCACCAGTCCGCCTCGGGTTTTTCTCGGTCCTCGTGCCGGCGAGATTCTTTTTGTTGGTCGAAGATCCCCCATCTCCGTTGCTCTCCTTTGCCTGACGAGTGCTGTCAGAAGGACGAAATGAATTCCAAATAATTTGTTTGTTATTATGAAGATATTCTCAAAAGTTACAAAAAAGCAATTAGGATAATCGTAGCATTCGACTGGAATTTATGAAATCGTAAGAAGTTTGACGAACCTTTCGTACCTTTGACCGGAGCCCCCGGTGATGACTTCACTACCCTCAGAGGCCGTTTCCCACTCCTCGTTGTGGACTTCTGAGGCCTGTTTCTTATCTAAAAACAAACGTGTCTCGAAATCATGCTCTCCAAGAAAGTGAATCGTAATTCTGAGTGCATTGGTGATCCTCGATGCCACCAAAACATATGAACACATGGAAATCATGTATCTCAGGAACAATCTGACTTGGAGCGGCCATGGTGCATTTTGACTGGATTTTTTTAGATTATTGGTTTTAGATTCCAGACAAAAACAGATGAAATGAATCTTTATTATTACTAAATAGTCAAATGCAAAATCACATCACAGACAAATTCTGTGAGTAGTACCTTTTCCAAGAGTTCCTGTATTGTTCAAGGAGGCAGAATTACTGGTCGTGGTGTTGGCACCAGAAGCAGTTTTGCTGTTCTTCTCGCTCGCCGTCGCCCTGTGACCGCCTCCTGCCGGACCTCTGCTGCTCCTGGGGCGTCTGTCGTAGTTATTGACCGGGTGGTACTGATGGTAGAAGCGATGGTAATGAGACTGTCTGTGAGGTGCGCCAGGATTGGCAGTCGACGTGGAGATGCCCTGCCTGGATGCGGCGTCGTAATGCCTTCCCTCGTCTCTGTTACGACACGAAAAGTTTTAAAGACAAACTCAACAAATAAAATGGCAATGCTTACGAGCGATTACCTGGTTTTGTCTTGGTCATTGTCAGCTGTAAGGTTTCTGTGTGACTTTCCATCCTTCCCCTGCCTCCCATGAAGATCGGCATGCTTTTCTTCTCCTTTCGGCGGATGAACAATTCAGAAATGCAAATTAATTGATCCAAGAATGTGTAAATACTCACTACTGTCAGCAATGAGCTGAAGGGAGGCGGCTATCTTGGCCATAGCAGGAGGCGATATCGTCTTCGACATAAGAGAGGGTATGCCCTCAGATGAAGCCGGTCCATTCCTGGTGCCACCGCTTCCCTCACTATGTCTTTTGGATTCATCTGGGACTTGAGTGTCCTTGAACGATTTCTTTCCTAAACAAAGAATACTCAGCCTCATTACTCAGTAGCAGGTTATTTTATTTAAAACAATACATTATTAAAACAAAAAACATACTAAATCCACCCTGAATTACCATGAAACAACAATAAACTGTCTTTTATTTTAATTAATAGTTACTAAAAAAATATCTTCACCTTCACTTTTCTTTTGAGGTTTATCCTCCAGTCCATCTTTCATCCCTGTCTTCGGCTTCCTACCAGTGTTTCTCCTGCCTGCTCCAGGCCTCATCGAGTACCTCCCTCCTCCTCTTCCTCCGATCACTCTTTCATCTTCCCACTCGTCATCTTCTTCTCCAATATAGGCTCTTGCTGAAAACGAGACACCTGATAACTAACAAATGTTTGAAGTTCCATTGCTTAAGTGCAAAATACATCGATCAAACGTAATGTGTCATTACATCAAGATGATGACCCCAAAAAAATGGTCCACTAACCTCGTTGTTGGTCTCTGCCACCTCGACTTCCGTAGTTCTTGCTTCCTCCTCTGACAAATTCTCGACTGCCCTGAGGTCTGTACCTATCACAAACACGAGTTTGACGTTATAATACTATATACTTTGGGCTAAAAATCTAATCGTGACGATGATTGTGTAGTTTGAAATTCAAATATTAGTTAATAAGCTAGTTACCTAATAACTACTAATAAGCTACCTTTCTTCGCAGTGAGGATCGCCAATGTCAGAGTAATCTCTCCCCTTCGCTCCACGTCCGCCTCTCTGCCTTCCTGCCTGCCTGTAGTTGGATTCGTCGAGCCGGTCTGCATCCTTCTTGGAACCGGGCTCCCCGTTCTTGTCGTAACAGTGGTGCGTTTTTGAAATCTCATCTCTTCCATTCTGCTTATTGGACATCGGAAAATCTGCTTCCGCGTCTCTCTTCGGCATTCTGTCTCCGGCGACTTCGTCTGCATTTTGCTCCGACCTAGCGTCCTGCGATTTTCCGGGATTCTTTGGAGGGCATCTTTTGTTGCCCTTCGTTGTGTCATCTCTGTCCTTGAAGCTGTAAGGCTCCTTGTCTTTGCCTTCGTTGGCTCCTTCCTTAGACATACCGGAAGCGTCTTTCGGCGTATCGTCGAAGTTCATCCTATAATTGTTGGAGGACCTCTCGTTGCGACCGTCACTCCGTCCGCCTTTCGCAGGTCTGTCGACCTTTCCGCCGAGGTAATCCTTCTTGGAGTAATATTCTTTTCCATCCCTATCGTTGTTCTTCCAATAAGAGTGTCGATCCCTGTCGTAATGGATGTCTCTGTCGACTCGCTTCTGCCGCTTGTTCTCCTTGTAGTCGACCTCGCTCGGAGCGTGATTGTTGGTCTTCTTTTGGAATTTATTCTCGATTCTTTTCCTCTCCTCAGTTTCGTCGTTGCCATCTTTTTTATCAGATCTCAAAGATTCCTGAGACGTGTCGGAATAAATAACATAATTGGACCGATTGTACGAACAATATGTAGCTCTATAAAGACATTCTAAAACAAATAATCTTTAATAGGTTCCCTGGCCCACCTTGCTCAGGCTTTTCTTGTTGACCTCGAAGGACGACGAGCGATCGGTCCTTTCCGAACTTTTCTGACCGACGTGACCTTCTTGCTTCCTGTCCGAGGCAGCGCAAGCCAAGTCACTGCTGTTTGACTGCTGTTTCTTCAGGCTGGTGTAGCTGCTCGAATGGGGCTGATTTTGTTCGGCTCTGTCCATCGGGATCGGCGGCGGACATGCGGATCTCTGCCACTGCTGATGTTGATAAATCGGCCTTTCCTTGTGTTCTAAAATTTATTAATCGATTATTTATTTTCGAAATAAAATTAGTTACAAATAACTTGTAAAAGATGTATCGAAAGCTTTCTGATAAAAATTTAACTGACTCGGCTTTTTCTCATAGGTGTTGGGAGTGTCGGAATTCCTGCCGAAGTCGCTTTTCTTCGGTCCGCGGTGCTCGTCGTCCAACTCGTCGACGTCGGTGGACTCCCTGCCAACAGATTCCTTCTTTTTACCATCATCCTCGGATCTAACGGGCCTTTGACTTTGCTGGGAATCGAGTGCGTGCGGTGCCCTACCCTCGTTGCCTGCACACTCGCTGGCAGCACTGACATCGCCGCCTTGACCGACTCCATCTTTCTGACCGACGCTTCTAGTCTCGACCCTGGTCTCCTTTTTATGTTGTTGCTTCTTGTTCTGTTGCAACCAGTGATCGGGTCTGATGTCGTGGGTCGACTTGTGGTCGTCATCCTCGTCGTCATTCTCGAACCTTCTCCCGACTCGACGATCTTCCTGACTGCTTAAAAAACATCACAAAATCACGATGAAGCTACAGCTACATAACTTTTATAACATTATCATGAATGTGTCTGAATGAATGAAGTCTGAATGTGCACAGGAGAGCTGTGCAGCATATGAACAACATGATCAGCCTCCTGATTCGTATAGATTTGCATCACCATGCTTAAAAGCAAAGTGACTTGAAAATAAATGGCCTACCTGTCATGATAGGAGCTCCTCAGAGCCCTGGTGTCCTCAACATCCCTGGTCTCGGGTTCATGGTAGGCAGCCTCTTCCGCCTTGGACGAAACGCCGCTGCTGGTGCTGCACATTCTCTCACGAACATCTCCGACCGCGACCACCCTCTCGTCCGATTTCTCGGACTCGCTCTTCTTCCTGTGGAGGATCGTCTTGCGTTGAGGAGGGTCGGACGGCTGATGGGATGGATGCAAAATCCTCCTCGGACCGGAGTAACTGCCGTTGTCGGCGTTCGAGGAGTTATCGTCGTCGGTTTTGTAATATCCACCGTCAGGACCGCTGTTCATCTTTTGCCTTCCTGCAGCTCTCGATGGCTCCCCTTCTTTGGGGCAAGTTCCCCTATATTCACTACAAATTGTAGATATTCATTCGAATGATGTGACGTTTCATTTCAAAATAATGCCTTCGTGCTGAGCAGAAATTATAATCACCGGTTTGCAGCAAAATAATTGTAAGCTTAAAGACATATCCAACTAAATAACACTGCTAATTGAACCCATTTGTTCCTCAAGTCAGAGTAATTAACCAGGTTATGAAAATTATATTGAGGCCTCTAGCCTGTAGACTTAAGAAGTCATAATAAAGCGAGTGCAGCTGACCCCACGTAGTGCATGTTTTCGTACGGATCTCCGTGGATGTAGGTATGGGGATGGTACTGATAATAGTTGTGTGGCTGAGGAGGAGCGGGCAGAGGATGCTTGGGGAGCACGGCACCCTGATGCAAATCGTCCAGACCTGCAAAGATTCGAGCTTGCATGAGAAACTAGGGAACTCCATTAAAATTTTAAAATAAAAAAAATAAAATAAAAAAAAAACCGAACAAAAAAGGAGGCGAAATCAAAATTCTAGAAGCACGTAAACTAATGATGTCACTCCCGAGCACAAAGAACATCGGCACGAGACACATCTGCTAGACGCTAAAGACCACACGACACCAAAAACCTCTGATCCTGCCCGTCACCGTCATCATCGCCGTTCTCTGACTCCTGTCGTGACCAGATGCAGATGATGACGACGATGGTGACGTAGCTCGCTTGCCTGCATGCAATAACTTCCTACTTAAGTGAATATGTTCCAAAAAGGAGTCGTCATGGGGAACGAGTCACGTTAACGGCACAGATGTTGTGGTCATCCCCAAGAAAAGCACGTCGTCATTTTTCGTGTTAATAACAAGGATTATTTATCACGACCATCTTAAATTCTGATGAGAACATTAAAAAAGGAATGAAAATGTCTTCTATTCAACACACTTGTGAATCGTGTATTAAACGCCACATTCAAATTAATTTAAGAACTGTATCAGCTAAGGCAGAAAAGTCAAAAATTACGTAGAACTAACTTCCAGAATGTTCCAACTGCCCCTTCATTCTAAATCTCGTCTGCTCCATTCCGTAGCTGCCATGGGGGAACGGCACCGCGCCCCACCTCGGATCGTAAGGACCGCCCCAATATCCGAAGGAAGGATGAGGCGGAGGCATGCGATGGGGCATCCCTCCCGGGTATGCGGCAGGGTTGGGAGGTGCATTGTGAGGGGGCTCTTTGTGGGTCATGGGGCACGGATTGGAATCGGGTCTCTCCAAAGGATCGGAGGAAGAATGGCGATCTACCGACTGCTGGGAGTGAGATTTCATGAACCTTGAGCCGTCGGAAGCCAGGGAGGTCATAGAGGTCGGTTTGTTGAGATTCCCCTGGCCACATAAACAAACTTAATGGTCTGACGACAGTAAGAACGTAAGGTCATTAAGACACTACATATATTTACAAGCAAATTAGGGTCGTTAAATATTTATAAGCATGTTGGGCTTAATATTTATGGGAATACTGACGTGGAAGGTCTTCAGAGCTTCTCTTTCCAATGACTCATTGTCCTCGCCTTCACCTAGGCTGGCTCTCCCCTAATTAATAATTATAATAATAATAAACGATAACCGTCATCAAAATAACATCGGTAATATTTTTTTTTACTTTTTCAACGAGGCCCTTCCTGGCGTTGATTCTCTCGTCGAGTTGTTTCAGCTTGAGCAAGGAGGCGCTCTTCTCCGAGAGTCTCCTCTCCTCCTCTTCCTCCTCTCTTCTTTGCCTCGCTCTCTCCACGGAAGACTTGACCACGGGCTGCGGACGATGCTCTCCGCCGTCGTTCGGCTCGCTTTCGCTCTCTCCCGCCTCGACCGACTGGTTCGAGTAAATAAATCAAGTCGTTACTTTCGCAAGGAGGCCAACTTTTGTTCCGGTCGCGACAAATTAAACGTCCTCGGGTAAGTTTGTCTTTTTTTTTTTTAGTTCATGCTCGAAGCAAAGTGTGTTCGATTTAAAGCTATCTCGGCGTTGGGCCGAATTCGGCACGAGCTCGTCTTCATCGTCATTTGCAATAATCCAACTAAATGGAGGTGAATTGAATCGTGTACGAACCCCATAATGAAGATTCGGTGGAAACATCCTCCTATCGTAGGGCACTGCTTGACCGGGCCAATGTCTCTGCATCTATTGGAAAATAAGTATTTCAATCACGAGCACTGATCGAGGAACATCGATAAGTTCGTAAAATAGCATCATACTAACATCATACATCATGGGATGTCTGGCATGCTGATAAGGAGGATGAGCATACATGTCACTGACATCACCAGGCAACATCCCTACCGAATTGGGTCTCTGTTCACCAATACTTCTTTCAGAGTGCTGTAGACAACCAAAACATTAATCTTTCAACTTAAACTGCAAGTGATTGACGGCTCTGTCGGCCCAATTACACCAAAACTAGGTCGCGCGGGAATTGCTTAGCAAACGTCTGTCTGACTTGATTGTCCACCTTGAAAGAAGTAGAGGATGATGAGTGAATTGACTCATCCTGCCTGCCTCTCCTCTTCTCATCTTCGCTCCATCCCCTCTCCTCGGGCATCCACCCGGCATGATGGGCGGCTTCACCCACGTGGGTCTTGCTGTGGGGTAATAATAGCAGTCGATACAGACAGACAGACACTCACTCTAACATGCAAATATCTGGCAGCAAAGAATTTGCAATGTGAATAATGTGATTGAATCAAGTAATGTGACGTCCTTAACGAGCACAAACTGAGCAAACGACAGACTCTGTTGAAAATACTAAAGAAAGAGAAATGGTTCAAACAGGAGAAGGTAGGAGTCATTGAGACTCGAGGACAGTCATCTCAGACAATTAATAACCTCATGTCTTTAGCTTGGACATTGTCTTCGTCGTCGCTGAAGATCAACTTTTCGGAGTAGTTGACGCTGACACTCGAGCGAGCCCAACCGCTCTCCTCCGAAATGTCGAGCTTGTCAAACTGTTCCAGGTCCCTCTCTTTGACCACGGAGTTTCTCAAGAGGGGAGACTTGTCCTTTCCATCCGGAGCACTTCCAGAAGTTGTTGGAGAAGATGACGGATGAGGTTGAGGCATTCGAGGCCTCATTCTGGAAATAAAAACTCTAATTAATGGATTCGAGGAGGAAATTTTAAAAATTGAAATGCAATAAAGTGACGACGCCAACCCATAGTCGGGTCCCATAAATGCAGATCGCGGCACCCCCTGGGGCATAAAATTTGGGGGGTATGGAGGAGGAGGGTGAAAACCGGGTCGAAATGCCTGCAATAATTAATCATTAATTAAGATAGAATATAATTAATAATGGGCTGTGACCCTCTCATTTACACTCACATAAGGAGGTGGCATCATCATGAGATGGGGAGGTCTCTGAGAATATGGAGGTCCAGTCATCATGGGAGGCATGGCACCACCCATGAATGGCATGGGTGCCATCCTCATCATGGGGGGCATCACTCCGGGCCTTATGCCCTCGGAAGAGACCTGATGGTAAGGCAGGCCTGCACAATGGCCGTCCTCAGGAGCGAATCTCTGAGGACTTGGGGAGTGAGACTGGGGGCTCTGGGGTGGATGCTGTGCAATTCCCTTTCCACCTCCGTCCCTCCAGCTCGCAACATCTGCAATGGCAACAACAACATGGATTCAGAGCCACAAAGCAGGACACCTCGTCTCATATAACCAAGCTTGCTTCCCTATAAAAATGTACTTGTGAATTGGCTGTCTCTACAAACTGTTAAACTATAAACTATAACCTATTAAATGAACCATTCCTGCCGGCAACCATTTTTCAACCTCTTAGATCAGCTTTCCCAGCAAACTCACTTTGAGGTCTTAGACTTGGCCCTAGCCCAAACTGTTGATCTCTGCTTACGTCCTCCTTCTTGCAGGGGCCTGAGCTCTTTTCTTCTCCACCAGCGGAAAGCTCTGGAAAGTCTTCTTGCAACGAAAACGACTTCCGATCTAAATAGTTTCCTGGAGCGATTAAAAAAAGCACCTCGGTCATGGTCATTCGAGATTGCAATATAGAACAATGAAAACAACATGTAGAAACAAAAATGTTTGAAAACATTAGAAAACATTTTCGGCATAATATTTTTATTATTTAATTTTTTTTTTTTTTAATGAGCAAACATAGCAATCTAAAAGTTATTAACTTTTTCCACCAGAAGTTACGTCGCTCCAGAGAATACCTCCCTCCCCATGAGAGGCATTTGAATGAACTGAACGAATCTCCATCTGAGATAAAACAAAGCGAGCACGGCTTTTAGCAATGACGATCGCAAACTAAGTATCACCTTGCACTTAAGTCAGATATAAAGTCCGAGTACCGCTACCAGAGCGAAGAACCAACCTGGTAAGGATGAGGTGACACACCTCCTACCTGCTGCTGCTGCGATGACTTCAGGGCTGCAGAAGAGGTCGTGATCGATGTGGACATTGATGGCGATGCTGTCTTCCTTTCCTCCCTCGTGACACTCCATCCTGAGCAAAACCGCAAAAGGGAAATGTTTACCAAAATTCGCGCACTCATTGCGTTCAAAAGCAATATTATCTGCGAAGAATAGTGCCATCGGAACGACGGCACTGAGTGGCACCACTTCAATTACGAAAATATGGAACCCAATTGCCTGGGGACCGACATAATTGCACAACAGCGACAGCAAAGAACTAAAACTGAGAGACACATAGTCGCCCGGCACATCTATTTTCCATAATATTGGCACCTAGTGGACAGATGTAGTTCACAGCTGAAAGCACAGCAAAGAACTGGCAGGCTTATTCTGGACTTAGCAAGAATTAGTTAACAATATTACTTAACGCCATTCTTAAACAGGTCACAATCATTTCCGCACAGGATTCTCATTTAAAGAACGTGAAGTATGTCGAACGTGGTTTGCGACGGTCACTAATGCCATTAAAAATTATGCCGAGAGTCGTCTGCATTTTAAACGGGAAGCACGTCGAGATAGCGCTCACAAGATCCAAACAATGCTCGAGCAGAAATATCTCAGAGTTCAACAAAGACCATTAATGATGTGAAGAGTATAACATTATCTTTAGATAGACTATTCATTGTATTTAAATAGCTGGAAACATTAAAAATAAAGTCTAACAGACAACAACAACAACAACAACAACAACAACATGAGAAAACACTTTGATTTGAAAAGGCATTTCAGCAAACGAACGCTCGTCGTGATTCAAACCTTCAATTACCAAGGCAACATAAAGATGAAAACAATGAAAAGGGGACATCCTTGCATCATTAATCATCCAGACTCTAATCACCTGAAGAAGTTCCTGCAGGTACAATGCTAATGTTTGGATCGTTCCCTCCTGATTGGCTTTTTAGACTGGGCAAATTAGCAGGTGGTGGCATACGACGGATACTCTGCACTTTTCCCAAAACTTGAAGTCCATGTTGTCGAGATGCTGGAGAAAGGAAAAAGAGACATTTCCAAAATGACAATGACATGGAACTCGACAGTTTAAACTGTGACAAATGCACGCATCAAGTAAAATGGCACCAATGCACTTACTCGGGGCAGTTTTGGGAGGTGAAGCACTTGAGCCTTTATAGATTGTGTTTATATCGATTCCCTTGAACTTGCTTGATTGTTTCTCAGTTTTTCCAGCACCAAAAAATGTTGATGACATGTTGTTGGGGAGTTCATTGATTGTTGCTCCCTTTGTCTACCCTATGAACGGTCCGTCAGCTCTGTAAGTTGAATGAAGTAAGTCAAATATTCTCCAACATCTAATCCTGCTTTGCCCCACTCTGAGCATTGATATGCTTTCCTAGTCTCATTTCATTCGTTGACTTATTGTTTGTTTATGTCCTAACTACAATACTATAATTGCAAAACTGGATAAAATCAAACGCAGAGACTCTGAACTTCTATATCATAAACCTCTATAAATATATAAAATAAACAAGTTTTCAGGCTCGTTAGCAAACTTAAAAACTAAATCTCAATTCGATTTATGCAAAAATAGTAAGAGTCTATTCAAATATAGCCCCTGAGATATAATAGAAAGCCAAAGGAGAAACAAAAGCAAGCTTTTAAGAAAATAGACAAGACAGGTTGCAATGCATTCGAACTGCAATACAATTTAGAAGCAATTTAGCAATTACCACACAAGATGCTGCAAAGTGGAAATTATAAACAGCTACATTGAACGATGCGATGCTCCTACTTCGCATTTACTACTGAACGTTGATTCGTG
The DNA here is from genome assembly GCA_011800805.1 of Hirudo medicinalis. NCBI lineage: Eukaryota > Metazoa > Annelida > Clitellata > Hirudinida > Hirudinidae > Hirudo > Hirudo medicinalis. Next base: position 44,960 of record MPNW01000225.1, on the reverse strand, counting down.
ACATAATTAACGTCTGATTCCTAACAAAATCACAATCTATCATCACTTGCATTGTATTGTAATAAATTGCTCCCTCAAACTTGACAATTAACTCATCGAAACAAAGAATAAGACAAATCAAAGTTTAACAAAACTAACAGCGGCCCGCTCCGACTGGGTTATTAATAGAAAATTAAGACAAAGAATGAATTAATTCCAGTCAATGAACGGCGAATGACTGTTACAGACTGAGCCAATTCTTTATTTCCCAAAAAAATTACGCAGTAAATCCACCAATCGACTCTCTTTTCAAAAAAATGCAAAATGGCGACGGCAAGCAGCTTCGAACAATCATGAAATTACATAATTTATCTTGGGCTTTATTTCCGTTCTTTATGAAGGGATTCTAATGCGAGTTCATTTTTGCACAAGTAATTTCCTGGCCTTATAACAATTATTTTTTAGAATTCCATCAGGAATTATTTTACGGCACTTACATGCACTGATGCACTCTCACTACTCAGTGCCGGATTTAGGCATAGTCGGTATATGCTACTGCACAGGGATCTCCACCATCCAAAGAAACGTTTTTTTGCTTGTTCGGGGGGGGGGGGTCAACAGGACTGGCGTAGTGGCCTGTGGGCCTCCACCATCACACTGCCTCGGGGTCTCCACCTGGCACCTGGGTAAATCCAACGCTGTCACTACTATAATGTTAAAAAGTCTGGACAGATATTCTTTAAGTTATTATTTGCAAATTTATCACGGAAACATCGACAATTTGGTTGAATAAGGTTCTCTTACGTCATAATACTTTGCTGCTATTTGAAATTATCACAAACAAGAAAATTATTTAGAGTTTTAAAAACTATAATAGCCACAAAATTGAAAATATCTAATGTGTCACTTAGCGATACAATTTCACACAAATAATGTAACCATTTTTGTTCGAATCTTCAAAACCGTTAAATGAAACTTTAATCTGCAACTTATTTTATGCTATAAGAGGGTGGAATTAGTCTCAATAGCGAAATAAATGTGGTGAAAGGATTGAAGAAAACAGCTATAAATTCATTTTGACTAAAACTTAGTATGAAGATTACAATGTAACGCTAGTGAATACATTGTCTTTGCGGCCTGTTTTGGTAATTTAGATGATGCAGGTTTATAATCAGCGCCGGATTTACCCAGGGTTAGGGTTAGGGTTAGACCCAAAGGTGAAAACCCAAAGCCTCTGCACCAGTCCTGCACTTGCCTTCCGCCAGCAGACACTCATACAATGGTAAAAGCCTAGTCTCTAACGTAGCTGAAGTTAGCAGACACTCATATTAATTTTCAATTGCGAAGTTTCAAATTATAATATTTGGAAACTAGGTTTCAAATGCTTTTTTAAAATGTTCATATGTCAATTGTACAAGTGCAGGAATACTTGTCTTCCTGTTTTCCTGCCCGACAATCAAAAAAGGTTTCTTTGGTTGGTGGAGGACCCTAAATCCGGCACTGTTTATAATAACGAATTTTAATATAATTCTCAAATTAGTTAAAGTAATTCGTAAATTAGACCATGGTATGTATTACAAATTGTAAGTAGCATTAAATACAACTCTTATGGTTTCGTGTGATATCTAATAATAATTGAAGAGCAAATTAGGGGTCGCCCAAAAATAACTTAGTCTGGAATTTCAGCTTTTTTGACGAAATTTATAAACGAGATGTAAATAAGTAATGCTATTTAAGAACATTGTTTTTTTAACATCTGTTACATTTAAATATGTTGTTTTTATACTTTTAATAATATTTCAAAATACTGTCAATATTTACTTCCTGATCAATGTTTCAATGTTCAAGCTCGGGAAAGTGATCAAAGGTACGATAAGATGAATTCGGACGGGAGATCATACAGCTATTCATCATTGGAGAGTATGAGGTTCAGAACGGAGATTCAAGACCCCCCAACGTTCATCTCAAAGCGTCTGGAAGTGGCTATAAACACAGGCCTTCTGGATGATGCTAAAAAATTGGCCCTGGTACTCGCAAAAACCAAGATTCCCATCGGCGTTAGAGACCTTACTGGTATTGAATCTGAAATCAGGTTAGAACCAATTAACTTTGTATCACTTGATTGGAAAGCAACTTGATACCAATCAGAGCTTGGAGGAGGTCTGGCCATTCACAAAATTTAGGAGGCCCCTCTTTTTATTTTGGTTTGAAACAAATGCAACAAGCAACAAAGTTATGTCAATTTTGCTAATAGAAAAGCAAAAAAAGGTCATGACTCAATTTTTAAGGCCCCATTTGAAGCAGAGGTCCAGGCCAAGTGGTCTCCTGCCCCAACCCCCATTTCCACTGATAGGCCATACTCATTACTTATGTCAAGAGTTAGTCTTTAATTTTAATTTTAATTACAGGGTTACTGTGATCATTGTACAACGTACATTGTACAACGGAGATGAAATTCGCCAGAATTTAAATGCTCTTCCATCTTCCTCTATTTACTCTCTCAAGACTCAAGTTTGTAGCAAAGGTAAATGTAATGATGAATAACATGTAACATAGATTTTTTTTTTTCTAAAGGTGTGGCAATTGTACAAGTTCTTGCCAGAAGAACAAAGGCTGATAATTTCAAACAGATTGGCATTAAACCACGAACTATTATCAAAGTTTTTGACCGACTCAGAGAGAAATTTTACTGTGCATGTGTACATAATGTCTAAGGAAAACTTACAGACGAGAAAGGTTCATCTATTAAAATAAATCGTTTCAGTTAACTAGTATGAGTGGTTTCACTCTGCTGGCAGCTGTTGAAAACTACTAGACAACGTGTCAAAATGTCTAATGTTCCGTATTTGCATGTGCAAAATGTCTTTGCATTTCTTTCACAACATGTTCTTTTTATCTGCTCCTGATTTTGGATTTGTAACATTTGGATAAAAATGATTGATCTAGAACATTTAGCTGATAGATTGTTATTGTTATTGTAATTAGCCTAATTGTTGCCTGCTTGTCTTGCCAATGTAGCATAAGTCTTCAGAAGCAAAGCTTTTACTTTAGTTGTACTATGTCATGAGAGTTCTCTAAAAGTAGAAAATTGTTCGCATCCATCTCTCTGACCCTAGAGATCTTTCAATTCACTGATATGCATGTTGGTTATGTAATTATTGGTCATAACAACTTTGTATTACAGATTTGACATTTGTTGTTTATTTCTCCATTCCACGATCAAAAACTCTTGTTCTTAAAAATGCCTTTATTTTTGTATTTTATGAAATCCAAGAGAATCATCTCTTCAACTTCATTTACCCTTTTCTGCTGTGGTGACTTCATGTTTCATGGTGCTGTGGAAATAATTATGCAAGACTTTTATGGATTAGCAGAAAAAAGCAAATTAATATGGCATTTAGACTAAAATCATTTTTTACCTTGCATTGATTTAAACCTCATTTGACTAGCTGCTCACCAAATAGGAGACTTATTTCATGTTTTGACTAAGTCACTGACATTAAAAGTGCAATTGATAAAGGTTTCCTGCTCTACTGCAACGAGAATGGATCTGAGAATCGTGTTTTGAGACATTTTGGCATTTGCAAATGGATAAATTCGCAAGCAGTGTGACTTTCATGTGCACATTCAAATGTGTTTATTTGTTTTTGACAAAATGCCATTGAACTACACCAATAAATATGTATAATAAATTGTTTAATTAGTTTGTTAAACTAATTAGTTTAATTTACTAAAAGTTCGTGCTAGCTAATAAGAAAGCCAAACATTCAAATTGTTCTAATAAGTTCTGCTAGTAGTTCAACTGCATTTCTACCATTCACTTTCAAGTGAATCAGACAAAACCAGGGAGTTTCTTAAGAGACTTTTTGAGGGAGTCCAGTCTTTCTTCAATGATCTTCAGGTTGTGTGTCACAGATTTCATCGGAAACAAGATCTTCATGGACTGAACGTAAGGATCATAGTCCAAGTCGAATGGTTTGTCGATCTGTTTTGCAAATTGTCTGGGGAAAACGCTTTTATTTTATAAGTCTTGTTAAATTATTTTGATAATTATTCGAAATCTCTGAATTAATCACTGAATTAAAAGAAGTTCACGCATACTTCAGTTTTTCTTTGGCTTCCTCAAATGAATCAGTATAGAAGTAAGCATGTTGGAACGTGGTTATCATGCATTCTGTCTCACATACTTCCTGGATTTCCAATGCTTTGTGGATTGCTGATCCAGACAGAACGTGCTGTAAAATGTAGAAACAAAAGTATACGCTTCCATGTTAAACCATTTTTCTGCACACGTTCTCGACCAAATTCAAACAATTTCAACTCACTTTGAGTTCCCCTATTGATGACAGCAAGCCAGCGCCATATACTCTCATGGCTCCATCTTGTTTGCACAGCCCGAACTCGATGGTGAAAAAATAACACTGAAAATCAAACATCTGATTGACAATTTCATTTTAAAAAGCCAGATAGTCATATAGCGATCTCCGCTTACTGTTGCCAATTTCTGAACATACTCATCCGAAGCCCCCAATGACGAGATTCCAATTTGCTGGGAAAACTCTGCAAAGCTTGGGTTCAAGAAGAGGGGCATGTGTCCCAGTATCTCATGGCAGCAATCGCTTCAAATGCAGAACAAATTATAAAAAAGCGAATCTCAAACTATTAGAAGGGTTTACGTTCATTTCCAACCCAAATTCGTTCGACAGTCGGAACAATTTCGAAAGGTCAAATGGATAATTTAAGAAATTAAACGCGTAAAGGTCTTTAACACCTCCAAAAGAGGAAATTTGCTTTGGACCGTCCTCAAGTGACGTCAAGCTTCTGGATGATTTTTTTTACCCCTCCCGCGCTAAAATGTCCAAAAGGCTCCAAGAATTTGACACGAATTGCTACTTCCCAAATTGTGAAACATACGGTTCTGGTGTATAGAAGGGGTCAGAGCTGTGTCTTATGTACTGCGTACAGTAAAAGACTCGATAGGCCAAACCGGCCAAGAAGTCACGTGACGACAAATATCCGGCCACTGGACGGAGTTGGAATCCAGTTTTTTCTGTTCGATAAAACTTTATTTAGTATAAATATCACATTATTGTTAAGCATGATATTAATGTAATTTCAATAAATCTTTATATATATATATAAATATTTATATATATTTTTTATAAAGTTTCAATAGCACAATTTATACGCTTTAAGTATGATGATATATCTTCCAGCTGTGGAATGTGATCGGGTCTGCAACGAAAAATGTTTAAGAATAAATACGCACAAAAAAAGAATGATATTTAAACATTGCACGATGGAATCATTTGTGAATAGTTTTTTTTTGCTCGCTTGATAGATTATCCGTTGTAAATAAACTTTGTAGCGGAGTACTCTCTTCGTCGTCGTCGTCATCTGAGGCTTGCCGCAACAGTATAAAGTTATATAACCTCCTTTCCTATTTCGTAATGCTGCGTTATTATAGCCATGATCGCAAAGACTTATACACAATATTTATTATTACTATTATTATAAAATTTATATTTTATATTTATATATTATATAAAAAATGTATAATTTATTATTATTATTATAAGAACATTTTTCTATAGAATTATATTTAATAATTCCCCACCCATATCCACAATGTTTCTCGAGGAGAGGAAAGTTTTCGAGGTACTCCTTGCACGCGTAGGTGGGATAGAGTTTAGTTAATTCTGTGTATATGGTTTTCCTTGGAACAATAAATTGAAAATTCATTAATCCTACAAATGCATTCGTAACGCCCTTATTAATCATGCCAAGTTATAGCCATCTACTTGTATTACCAATTGCTATCGTGGGTGTCGTAACTGTTAAGTTTAAACGGACCATGTGCGCTTGTTCATAAAACATGTACTGACAATTAAAACAGTACAAAGTGGGCTGTCCAAGTCCAATGATAAATTGTACTTTCAAACTCACCAGGTTTTGGTCTCCACTTCATTGTATTCCACCCTAGGAATTGGTTGCCCGCTGAAGTTGGGGATTTAAATATAGAATTTGTAGAAAAACTTTTAAAATATCATATTGCATCGTATAAATAATATTTATAAGTATGTTAAATATATTAAATTTGTATAATCATTGTGTTTATGCCATTTGGGATGATAAATCGATGGTTTAAAAACCTACTGCTTGTAATTGTAAGCTATCTCTGCAAATATGATTCTTCTCTTACGATATTCTTCGTCTTTGAAACCCTGCAAACAAATTTCAAAATGGATTGTTTGTTAGTTTATTTTATTAAAGTCCCTTGTATATTGCAAAATGGACATCTTTGAAGGCCATTTAAACTAAATTGAACAGGTATGAAAGTGCCATCCGGGTCCACGAATAATTCTTGAAATGAAAGCGAATATTCGAACTTTTTTTTGTTTGTCACGCGTGTAAAATGTTAGTTACATCAACTTACAGGATGGTCAGAATCCAGTTCAGCTCCGTACATGAGGACCCTGTTGGAGCATTCGTCCAAATCTTGAATGTGCTTCGGAAACCAAGGATAGCCATCCGAAGTGTCTTGTGGCATTACCGAACAATTTAGTTGTCAAAGTTTCTCAATATATCGAATTATTAAGTGTTACTAATCATTATTAAAATAAGGATAATTACATTTCGTATCTCCCAAATTAAGAGACCTTGATTTTACAAATTTGTCGGCAGGCCTTGAAATAACTTTGACTGATTCAGGACTTCCCAAAGCTTCCCTTATTTCGTTGACGACCTTAATTAACGAATTAAAGGTTAATTTAGGTTCAGTTAATAATAATCGTAAAAGTTAATTGATACGTTAAATTTAATCAAATCCGTACCTTGGAAAAACTTTCTATTATGGTCTTCACTTCCATCTCGACCAGAAGATCTGAGCTCAGTTCTGATTGGTCGTTGCCTTGACGGTTTTTCCTCGATTCCAGGTGGGTCACTTCAATTCCATACTTCTGTGTTCCATAAAATTAATGCTTAGCTCTTGCTAATTATAGTATTTTATTATTATTTTTTGTGGAGACATTGGCTGTCGAAGCGGTAGCTCAATTAAAAAAAAAAAGACAGTTAGTTTGAAGAGTATTACCCAAATTGTAAACTAGTAATTTTGTATTCTAAAAGATATCCGTACAGTAATATAATTAAACTATCTTCCCGTCCCTATCATCATATTTCTGTAAGTAATTAATAAAATTTAATTCCCCCAAAGAGTGCAAGTATGGAATTTGATCAAAAAAGCACCAAAGCGTTATTGTCAGGAGTAAAATGGAATTAACAGTCATGACGAAAAGGAAATCTACAAAAGGAATTCAAGAACAACCTTAAAGATATTGAGAACAGGACCGATCTCGAGCGCCATATTCTTCAAAGTTATTATAAAAGAAGCTTTCTTGGAAGCCTGTTGCGTCTGTAATGCAATCGCTTCATTTGGACACACATGAACATATAAACTAAAATATTTATTTATTTTTTCAAAATTATTATTCAACCTGTTGAGGACTCATCGTAAGATATTTTGCGATAGCGGTGTTTCAAATGCTGGGAGTCCCCCTTATATAACATCCCTGGCGTGTGATGCTAAGCCACCTAATACCAGCTCTTAAAATGACATTTGACATTTGACGTTTCATTCCAGATAAAATATAAATAATAATTGTTGCTATTTCTAGGTGATAAATCACTTTTCCGTCATTACGTTTATCTCTTTTATTTTTATTTTTTCCTTATTAGCAGCAATATTGTTATAGTAACCGAGCGATGTAATGGTTTCAGATTTTTATCTCAGATGGGATCTCCCAAATAGCGCGGACTTGGAACGGTTCAGATGTAATGATTGCCGGCTGATTGGAGGCTTAAAGAGATTTTGCGAAACAAAATGCCTGCCTAGGAAAAGGTTGTGAACTTTTTGTGCCATCGTTCAAAACCAAACAAACATAATAGCATGTAATAGCATATTTGTACGTATTATATGTATTTCAAATATTTCATCAAACATATCGTCATATCTGAATAAATTTTTATAAATCGCTCCAATCTGTAACGATTTCTTCTCTGAATTGGGGTTCTTCCTCCTCAGATGAAGGATTAACAAACTCATCCAAGGCTCTTTCTGCCGAATATGGCCTGTTTCTGTCTATGTAAAGCATTCTCTCAGCAACAGCCCGACCCTCTGGACTCTCATAGAGCTTTCCATTTCCTATTTGGGCGCAGTCAGACCACACAATCTTGTTGTCCTTGAAAGGACCTAGATAGTAGAGGTGAGACGGATTGGAAAAACTGTACAGTCCTTTCCAGCCTTGCATCTTCCCATGGACAAATTGCCCCTCGTAAATGTCTCCGTTTTCGAACTCGTACTTTCCCCAACCGTGGCGCTGGTCGTTGAACCACTCCCCCTCGTAAGTCGATCCATCATTGTACTTCATCATGCCGTCGCCGGCCCTCATTCCCCCATCCCACTCGCCGCTATAAAACGACCCGTCGGAGTATGTATAGGATCCTTTTCCGCTTCTTTCTCCTTTAAACCACTGACCGGTATAACCGTCACCGTTCGGATATACTATGGTTCCAAATCCGTGGCGCCTATAAGACAGATCTCTTTCACCTTTGTATCTGAACGGAATGGCTTCGTCGTCGTCAAAGTCAGGTCTCATGCTGCTTAAAGAAGGCTTTGAGTCTAGTTTGAGGAGTGACCCACCTTTAGAGGGTTTGATACTTGGCTTTGATTTAATCATTGAATCGATCTTCACCATCGATCTAGATTTGATTGTCGATAACGATTTTTTTGAATCCAAGCTCTGTTTTGCCTTATTGATCGAGCCCGGTCTGTTGCTTGACTCGACGTTTGCCCTAACACTCGATAACCTGAAAGTGGCAGACTTGGAAGACTTGGTCCCGACAGTTCCAGAACCGCTGGAAACCAAAACCGATTGCCTAGATTTTTCCATATTTTTGCGGAGTGTTTCTTTCCGGATATGCCTTTCGTTAGCTTTATTTATCTTGAATTGACATCAAACAAAGACCGCCAGGAGAGTTGAACTTTGCTGCGAGATACAGAAATTTATTTAGGCCTCCGCGTGCTGAATGCTCTACGTCATAGAATGTTGATAAACAAATACGAGTTGCGTCACGCGCACCTACTCCGTATTATAAATTATCATCAAAGTTTAGTTAATTGTAAGCAAATGTTTCACTTAAAATTACAATCTTGGCAAGTCTGACAAGTTTATTAGTTATGAGCGTGGCTAGCGGAATCCACTTTTGGAGGCCCAACACTAACATAAGAACACATTTATTACGAAGTGGAAATTGTGTTTTCTTAGCTGTCAGTCGTGATTCAAATTACACTTTGCTTCACCAAAAAAGCTTCTAAGTTATGTCTCCAATTTTATTGACAGTCTCTAAACCAATCTATAAATCTTGTGAAGTAAGAAATTTCAAAACTCATCTACCAACCAAGCAGAGTTAATCAAAAAAGGCACACAATAATAGCCCATTCCCCAACATTAACACAAAATATGCCTTTTGTACACCAATGATGGACTCTGAAATGGCATCACTTTCCATCCATAAATTTTGAAAACTCGAAAAACGTTTTCATTATGTGCGAAAAGCAAAAAAAAAAAAAAAAATTTTGGCGAAACAATTTGATAATAAATGTTATAAAATTTTCTTCAGACTCCCGAAAACTTCAGACGAAGATCAAAATAATTTTTAAAGAAATCACATGGTGTAAGCAAATATTTGGACATGCTGATAAGATGATTTGCTGTTCAGATATGGTTTATGAAGTTCATGAAGTTCATTGGCAAAGAACCTGGTGGCAAAATGTTAGCATCAACTGTTGACAAGAGGCAAATTGTTCTTGAATTATCGTCCATAAAACTTGAAAAATCCTAGGTTTGAGCACAGTGTCAGCATCAGTTTCACAAGCTTAAAGTTCCACTCAGCCCACTCACCACCCCACAAACTAATTAGCTATTTTCTGGGTGTAAGTTGCTCTTTCCTGGGATTAAAATGATTTTTTTTAAATTAAAAATATTAAATATTCGAATATTTAAAAACTTCAACCACAAACTTCTCCGGTCGGTGACAACAGTCTCGTCACGATGCTGTCGCCAGTTCCCCAAGTGCCGATCTTTGCCTCGACGTCCGAATGGTGTGCTCCGTACGGTCTGCTCCCGCGACTCCATATCTGAATGTCATCAATTATCAGTCTGAAAATACTTACAACAACAACAACGTCAACGGCAACAACAACAACAACAATAATAATAACAAAGATAATAATAATAATAACAAAGATAATAATGATTATAACGACAAATAATTGTGATTGTATTAATTATTATCAAGTCAAAGTGAGGCAAATATTTAAACTAAGAATGACCTTGATCTTAGAATTGGCACCGATCGTGAACTTGTCGTCAAGGACGTACTCCAGGTAGTCGACTCCGTTGATTATTCTGTTTATCATCCATCCTCCCAAATCTTCATCCTTAGGAATAATTATAATCGATCGATAGATCAATCAATCGATCGATCAATCAATCAATCAATCAATGTTTTCCTTAAAATATTCAAATGTCTAAATATGCTAAATTTAAAATCCAAATCTTTAGAAGGCCAAATTGTCGTCAGCCCTGAACTTACAAAAATTAAAACCTTGTACAGTGAATTCAAAAGTATTTTTAACGAAACAAAGGAAAATCCGACTCGTACTTTTCTGCCGGTGTTTTCGACGACGACGAACTTTCCGTCGCTCGACGACTCCGCTATTCCGCAGGCTCCCTTGGAGGTTCTTTGGTACGAAAATCTCGGGACATCACCTGGCTTTGCTGAAATTTTATCAGAAACGTATCAAGTTACAAAGCATTGCTTTGGTCGGCTCAGGAGCAAAATTGGCTTCGGCCGTGTTTTTATTCCAGATTATTTACATTTATAAAAATATATTTATTCAAAACTAAAACAATAGGAGTGCGAATACTTGAACTTCTGTAAGAGCTGGAGTATTGGAATGACTTGGTTGGACTTTGGTTGGCATTCTCAGTGCCCTTCTCAGCATCTGGGGCTGGCTGCGTCTTTCTTGCCTTGATCATGTGATCTTCAAGTTCGACTAACCTGCATCGACATCGTCTCAACTGTTCACGTTGTATTTTTTAAAATGTAATCATATTGTTTAAGGGGTTGTTAGAATAGTTTTAAGAATGACTTGTGCACTTGTAACTTTGAAAACAATCAGTGCAAATTTTAAACAGCCCTTTCTGAATTCTTAATTCATTCATGTCATTGGCAGATGGATTGATCATGATAATGTAATTAGTAATGATAATAATAACAACAACAATAATAATAATATTATTATTATTAATAATTTAATTAGTAGTGAGAATCCTAGTATAATTAGTAATGATAATGATAATGCAATCGGTCACCTGTGCTCCTCCCCTTCCAGAAGTTTCCTGTAAGCCGAAATCTCCATCTCTAAAGAGATTTTCGAGTCCATGATGTTCTGAAGTTCTTTCATGACTGCATCGATTTCGGCCCTCAATTTCATCACGTCGGTTTTGAGCTGACCGTTCTCACGCTCCAATTCCTTCTCTCTGACATCTCCGTCATGTCTCAAGCCATCCAGGTCCCTCTTTAGGCCTAGATTCTACTGGCCAAGACCAAACTCGATGTTATCATGTGGTTTACAAAATAGTAGCTCAATCAGTAATATTATTGCAGCAATATTGTAAACAAATACATAGGCAAGTGTAATGTATTTTAATATTAAATAATATTGTGATCGAATATTCATATTTATATGAAAATTCACTCAATTAATGAAAATAAATTGACATCTAAGTTAGCAGCATACATAACCTGTCCCTCTAGATGAGAAAGTCTGTCCCTCAAATCCACAAGAGTTGTCTTCAGTCTCTTGTTTTCATCTTTAGAGTGTATAGTCTCCAAGTTATTCTTTGTGGCTCCTGTTCTGAATTCTTGGACCTCCAAGCACAGTTTTATTCCACATAGTTTTTTTTTTTAAATCGTATTACCAGAATATCTCAAGACTAAAAACTTACGTTCATTTTAACTTTTTTATTTTAGATGCTTAATAAGTGATTAAGATATTTTTTAAACGAAGATATTTAAATCTTTTCCAATTCTCAAAGTCTTTTCAATAGAATAATAATTTACTCGACTTAAAATTTGATATAAATTAAAGCAAAGTGCAGAGATAATTTACCGAGATAGTTCTTTACCGGTCACCTACGCACCTTTTATTTACTTTGGAAGACATTAGCAGCTAGCGCCGCTCAGACCAGCTGAAATTGCTCAAGAATAGAAAAATAGCGGACCGGTAAACATGGCAAGGCATTTCATTCTCACAATTTTTTAAACGAAGAAATTATTTACATCTCAATGATTGCTAATAGGCTTGTTACCTTGGTATTGTACGCAGTCTCGATTTCGCACCTGAGACTACTTAGTTTCTCGTCATATAATTCTTGGATCTCCTTGAGGGCAGCACCCATTTCGCTCTTCCAGTAAGCTCTGTTGTCAGGCGTGGTGTCGTGGTGAACAAGTGTTTTCAATTCCTTGATCTCCTAAACCAGCACAAATACGAATTGTAGTTTCCAAATTTTTAACAGTTGAGTTTTATTTATCACATTGAAACAATCGCCAATTCCATCTTTAAATTTTCCGCTATGTTGTCATTCAATGCAAAGATTTGACTAATAATAGAATAAAAGTAGAATAGAATAATAACAAATTTTACAAACTTGTTCGTGGATGGATTTGACGAAGGCCAGTTCCTCCTCTGTCGTCTGCAGTGCGGTCACAGCGTCAACATGGAGGATTGTTTCATTATCCAAGTCCTGACGAAATTACATCAACAGAAGGTTCGCAAATAGATATTGTTTTGAAGATCAACAGCTTTAAAGTCAGATGAATAATGGTTCACCTGGTGTCTAGATTTGACGATTATAATATTATAATGAGTCGTGAATAATAAACGGCTCGCTCAAAACATCTGCCGCTCGAGAAATACCACGCAGTCATCACGCATTCATCACGCTGGAATGACAAAATCGTCCGTGAGTTATTTCCACTTCAGTTCATTTTTTTTGTGATTATTTAAAGATTCAAGGTCGAAGAATATTGAAATATCAAATTTACGTCTTTATTTTTAGAAATAAAGCCCGTTGATTAATTAACCCTAATAATAATCTATTTTTATATTTTGTTTTTTTTTTGGCAGCGAATGGAGCATCAGCAAAACAATGCTAAAGATATATTTGGAACAAAAAGTTTCAAACTTGTCTGGCATTCTGGAGAAGTTCCTGGAGCTTGCTTATGGTTTTCTTGTCTCTTTCCCTCTCGCTTTCCATCCCTTCGTTCCTCCGTTTTATGGCCCCTGCCTCTGCTTCGGCCTCAGCCACTTTCTGGATCAATCCCTCCCACTTTTCTTTCCACTCCCTTGCAGCTGCTATTGCGTCGTCTAGTCTGAATTGATTACAGGGTTTGCCCTTTAGATAAAATCTTATTGGTGTTTGTTTTAACTAGGGTATTACTAATAATGAATAAAACGTTAACTATGCGTGAACGAATGCGTGAAGTTTTGGAAATATTGCGAAATTTCAATTTTCATATCGAATCAAAATAATGCTTAAGATTATTTGTGCAGTGGGCGCAAGTGTAAATAATAATAATTGGCATTAATAATACATACAATAGTGATGATAATAATAATACAATTTGTGCCATTTTTCAAATCTTTGAGCAGCTTTGAACAACTATCGGCCTCCGGTTGTAACCAATTTAGTAATTAATTTTCAGTTACTTAACTGGAGCGACGTTACCGACCTGGATCTAAGTTCTTCCAAAACATCTTCCAGTGAGGCCACTTTAATTTCGAGTCTTCCTTTGTCCTTCACCGCCGAATCGAGCAGCTTTCTGGCTTCATCCAATTCCAGCTGGTACATGGCTTTCACTTGTGATGTCTCCTGACCCCATTTGTTTTTCAGGCGCTCCAGCTCGCAGGCCAAATTTTTATTCTGAGCTTCCAAAAACCTGACCTGAGTGAATATTATTTGTCCATAATTGTAAATGATTATAAAAAAAAGGTAAAGATGTTTATGTTGCTGTTGATGATATGTATGGAGGATTTAGATGACGTGAGAGACTTTGCTCAGCAGCTTGGCGTATGACAAAACAACAAACCCGTGGAAAATCTTTAGTCAATCAATCGATATACAAATGCATTCGTTCAACAACGTTGATTACAAAGGATTATCGAGCTAAACCAGAAAAAATAAAATAATATAAAACCCCTGAAAGTTAATGTTTTGTTTATTCACAATTTTTTCCTTTTAATGGGCGCAAACCAGAATAATTTATTTACCTTTTCTCAATGGTCTATTTTTTACAGAAATGGTTAGATGGTATGGAAAATGGAGTTAGGTTAAACTCAAATAGAACTTAACTCAAATGAGAGTTTTGGCCAAGTTTAGGGTTAGGGTTAGCAACAGCATTAGCTTAGGGTCTTGCCCTATTGTGGAATTTCACTAGGGTCCCAACCTTTTCCAAGTAATTGGCCAGTCTTTCATTGAGATCTTGCATGTCTCGCTTTTCCTTGTCTCTTGATTCCACGACAGCTCCTACACCACTGCTAGCCAGGCTGACCAAAGATCCCGGATGAATTAATCCAAGATTTGAACTTCCAACTCTGTAGGCACGTTCCGATTGGTACATCCTGGAGTTTCTGGGAAATGGATCCGGAGCGCTTCTGTTGATAATGACACTCCTACCTAAGAAGATGTCAGTTTATTTCTAAAGGGACAGATTTCCATGGGATAAGTCATGCGATTAAAGTGTTTTAGTATACCAAAATAGAATTTAATTGAATAAAGGACTTATGATATCCTCTTACTCGCAATGAAAGGCCTGACATTTTGTTGGAGTGCCAGCTGAAGATTGGCCTGGGAGATTGGTTCAGCTCCTTCGACGCTTCTCAATTGTTGCTGCTGCTGGACACTCACAGGAGGACGAGACTTGTAGAAATCTGCCTTTGTTGGAACTACTGTGTGCTCTGAGGGATCCACACTTCCACCGACCACGGATCTCGCGGTTGACGTGGAATACGTCGAAGTGTAATGGCGTGACATCTGTTCAGTTTATTTTCGTTTATTTTTCCATTGATAATTGATGACTTACGATGCGAAATGAGAGTTATCATTTTACGAATTTGGACGAACAACTCCTAAAACTAATTAAATGAAAATAAATTAGAATATTTACCTCCGAAAGAGTTTAATATATAGATATTACTTTAAGATGCACGAAAGTTCGTTTGAATCTGTAAAAGATAAAATCATAATTTCTTTCATTTAAATGCGTTTTCTTGTAATTGAAGAAAAAAAAATCTTTTACCAGTTCGTTCAACCTCTACTTTCTTTTTAAAATGGCTTACGACTCGCCAGTTTGTAGACAATGAAAGATGCTTACCCTTAAATTCGCATCAGCCAGGTTATCGATTTATCATCACAGTTACCATAACTCAAATTTTAGCCATTGAGAGAGATAACAATTTTTTACTTTAAGACCTGATTTACCGTACTGTTTGATATTACTTGCACTAGAAGGAATCTTATTTTACTTTTTAAAAATAAATTCATATTCATTGGATTTTAAAATTATGTAGAGAATTGATGCATGTCAAGGTTGGATTGAACATCTGTTCAAATCGATAAATGTTTGGGAAAGG
Source organism: Hirudo medicinalis (assembly GCA_011800805.1). Lineage (NCBI taxonomy): Eukaryota > Metazoa > Annelida > Clitellata > Hirudinida > Hirudinidae > Hirudo > Hirudo medicinalis. The sequence goes on along the minus strand of MPNW01000225.1, from coordinate 29,224 downwards.
CTATTTGCAGTACGCTATGCATGATGTTTGCCAATAAAATCCAGTGATAAGGGCTTCATTCAAGCTGTTTCCTTAGACCATCACTGCCTACTTTCGCGAGGCATATAATTCTTTTCAATTCAGTTTTCAGCCCTTTACAATGTTTTTGAGATCGAGACTTCTTTATTCGCTAGCTATATTCTATGTTATTGTTAATCCTAGGCACTTCCGACCCCATTATATAATCCATTTAAGTACTTCAACAAGACGGCTAAGTCGTATGAGTCAGAAACATAAGGTGTAACTTCATAATTCTGTAATAAAGTTAGCGAAATATGTTAAAGGTATATTTATTTATGATGGAAGCTGCGCCAACAAATACTTACTATAAATCAGAACAATTGTTATTAATGATAGTTGAGAAGTTTCCGAATACAATGTCATTTTGAGGGATCAACCTCCCCATCCTTGATTTTTCCAAATTTGAAGCATGGGCATCGACAACAGAAAAGGCCATCAGCTAACTTTAGACAATTTTTTAAAGGGTTGGAGAAAATTGCTGAAATGACATCATGATTTACCTGATTTACGGTTGAACTAACAATAGCAGACGACGCAATTTTGATGAAAATAGGCTTGAAAGTTGCGCCGTGTAAAATATCTGCAGAGAATAATCATTAAATTTTAACTGTTAAATTAAGCTTAATAAACATAAATGGAATGTGTTTGATTGCATGGAAAATTTTTCAATATGTCGGGTGGTTGTTCAGTTTGTTTTCGTTAGATGTTTTCAGCCTCCCGTTGTTGACTCCGGTGCATATTATACTTTGAAAGGCTATGTAGATTCTGCCGTAAACCATCAACTTTTTCATACTTACACTATGGAAGATCCATTCTTTGTCGTCAAACAGTTAGAATATTTTATTCGTTTAATGTAATTAAGTTTTTCCTTATTTAGTATCGTTCCAAAAAATATTTTGGAAGTACGTTTAGAGTGCCTCATGTAAACTTGCTTTTTTGTTCAAGAGAGGTACAGAGGACCATAGATATGGCAATCACACTTTTTTATAGATGGTGTGAAATCTCAAATGATCTGCCTGCTTGTACTAAAGAAGAATACGATTGGACAACAAATGAATTAAAGAATTGTTTGAGGAGCATTGAGTGGGATCTCGAGGACTTAGATGAGACTATTGATATCCTTACTGATAATTGAATGTTTGCAGTTTGGTTGACTCATTAATTTTTTAATTTGCATTAAAATATTACTAAAATTAATTTACTAAGCAATTTATTGGTTACAAAAACATAGTTAAAAGTCCTTAGCCTGCTCCACTTATTGTTGAGAAGAACATGAAAAAGTTTAAAATAAGTGCCAGTGAACTGAAGGACAGGAAGCATTTCATTGAGACCACCAGAAATTCTGTCAAGGTTAACATTCACTTTACTTTGATTGATTCTTAACAAAAATACAAATACAATTATTTACATGAAGATTCTATAAAAATAAAAAATGGTGATATATTATACAGTGCATTTCACAAATTTGCTCTACGTAAACACTCCTAATAAGTAAATTAATTACATGCACGGCAAAATTACATGTCTACTTGTAATTGCACAATAGATTCTTCATTTCTAATATTTATCATCTAAATTTTAAGGAGATTAGGGACCAAATGACTACTCCACAAACAAAAGTGAAGGCCACGCTTACTTTCCTACAAGAGGTTTGTGTAACCTTGACCTTGTACATGGTGTCATGCCATTGTTGGTTGAGAGCCAAGGTACTGTATATCGTTCGACGTCACAAAATTCGAATCAAATTTTAACCAGACGAAAATATTCAACGGACCGAGCGGCAACCCGAACAAATACTCGAGACTGGAGGACGAGGCCGATAGCATGGACGAGTCGTTCGGGGGCACCTCGAATGTCCAACGTCTTCAATTGGAGGTCGTGTTTTAGAGGATGACATTTTAAATTTTTTAAATCGTCTTTTTTGTGTCGATGACGTGACATCTTCATCTTAGGCATCGACAAAAAAAAAGTGCCAGTTGGCTCAGAGGGTTTGCATTCCTGCAAACGATGGTAAAAGCTAGAGTTGTTGCGTGTCGTGTTCGCAACCCAGCTTGCACCACCACAAAGTGCCTCTTGGAGACATGCTACATAAATGGTCTAAGAGCCCCTGATGCTTACTCTTATGGCCCTATACAAATTCACTTTATTATTATTATTATTATTATTATTATTATTATTATTATTATTATTATTATTATATTATGAAATGTTGTTTTGGCCATTTGGATTTTTTGGATCGATTAAATAGCAGTTTGCTTTGGAGGCTTGCGATTAACGATCTAAAAGTCTAATACATTCACGATATTTGTTTTGAAAACAGTAATCAGAACAGTTTTGGTCGCTCGGATATTTTGTAAGCATTGATGAAGATTTAAGATCGCACACGTGCACGAAATATTGCTGTTGCTGCATGCATTTAAAAATAATTAAGACAAATTCCTGCAATAACACGCTCGTCTGTTGAACTAATTGTTATCATTTAACTAATAATTCAACAAATTATTGATTTAATAAATAGTGGCGGATTTAGGGGGGGGTCCGTGGAACACCATGGCTTCCCGTGATTTTTAGAATCTAAGAAAAAATAAATTTAACCTGTTTTAATTTAATTGATTTTTATTTTTTTTCAATAATTTATGACTTTGGACCAAAATATTAGTAGCTGTGCTTCCTCCTGCTCCCCTGGATCCACCTCTGGTTCCAGTGTGCAGCCCCCCTGCCAAAGTGTTCTAGATCCCCCCCCCCCCTTCCCTGTTAACAAGTCTGGAGAACAAACTAGTGATATGACAACATGCCTACATTTTGTTTTCAGATCGATCAGTCTCACGTCAACCGTGCCGAGGAGAATTTGAGGGACGCCAGTCCTCAGCACACGTTCGATCACGACGAACAAACAGTGTGAGTTGTTTGCGATTTAACAAAACGAAGTAAACTTCGTCGTCGTCCCTCGTTCCTTTGTTCGCCGTTCGTGTAAGGATGCTAGTCATTCGATCTTTACAGTTCATAGTACGATTGCCGTAATGTTAGGATACCGTAATATTATTTTGTAAACGATACGTTGAATAATGCATCGCATGCAAACGTTTTCCCCGCTGATAAATACCCACAGTTGCATGATTTTAAATTTTGTAGGCTTGATCGTACCTGGATTTTCACTTCTCAAACTTACCATTTCATTGCACTAATGAAACATTACCACTTTATATAAATGAAATAAATATAAATGAAATTCTACCTCAAAATAAACGCAGCGGCCATTATTCCCGAGTCTTCTCGAGGTTTTTAACGCACAAGAAATGTTTCAGGATGCTGGATGACACCGTCACGATATTGGACAGCACCGAGTCGAAGCTGTCGAGTTTGGCCAAGAAGTTCTCGAGGGTTCTCAAATTTTTAAAAGGTTTTGCTTTCAATGTTTTAATAGTATTCTTGTATTTTTCAAAATTAAATGAAAGTCGATCGAGCCTTGTCATTACGTTAGATTGTACGGCATCGTCTGAGATGTCGTGCTGTCGGAATATTACATGCAGATAATTACTACTTTCAGCCAATTGGAAACCATGGACTGCTGTGTGCTGCCTGCTTTTGGTTGTTCTTATGGTCGTCATGTTGTTCTTTCTTTTATAAGATGCTCTCTCGTTTTGTTGCTGTCGTCGTCGAGAGTCGAGAGGATGGTTTGTGCTCTTCTTCCTCCAGAGCAGCCGTTTTCATCGTGAATTTTTAGACTTTTTGATGAAACCCTGCAAACGATGACCTCGATTGAAAATGATTAATTGCCATTAAAAAAGAAAGAAGTTAGGATTACATTCTGTGTTTGCAAGTCAGAGGACCAATTGGAATTTGGAGTCCATCCACATGGTTGTATCTGCAGCAGCAACCCTACTTTGAGTCTTGTTAGTTAATTTAGTTTATCTCTGGTTTACCACCATAGATTCTGTCCATACGGTTTTTTTTTTTTTTAAATGCAAAATATCGATCGCCGTCGACTATTGTTTTTCTCGAGTGTTTTGCCTTGAAGTGCCAAAATGTCTGGAATTGTTTCGTCCGTTCACCCGCTGATTCTCGGTGCGGCAACCACAGCAACTCACGACATGCACGCTAGAGTTTATCAATTTTCATTTTTTAACGATTTTGGCCCTTTCTGCCGACAATTTGTGAATTGTATTTGCGATTTTTAGTTTTTAGAATTGTTTGTATTATTTATTTAATAATTCGACATGGATGGATGAGTCTTTTTTTTTTTATAGTGTTTTTATCCAGTGTGTGAATAATTAGCTACTGGCGCAGCAATACATCTTTGCAATCACAAAGCCAATCCGGCGTTTTACTGGAATGACGCTCTGCGATGACGTCCCGTTGTCCGAGTTCTAAGTCGTAAACACTATCTATTTTATTATTTGTCCTGAAGCATTTGTGAGATAAGACATGAGTGTTAGTTAACTAGTCATTTAAACTGATCGTGCGTATGCTAGGCCATCCAAGAAAATTCTGATGCATTTGTGGGTATGTTTTTGTTTTTATTCTGCCTTTTTTCCCCATCGACTCATCAGATGACTGATTCTCGCTGGGATTGTCATGTCTTTTGTAGCATTTAATTTTTCTTACCTTTGTTTGATGATGTGCAGATTGCATTTTTGTTGTTGGAAGTTTTTTTTTTTTTGCTATGTGGTGATCATCAACCTTTCTCTAAGTTATGACACAGTCATAGATAATTTCTTGCTTTAAAGCTTGTGATATTTGAACATGATATTGCGTTTTATTTTCTTAACTATCAACCTGTGTTGCAATTTTTACTGTTTATGATTATTTGAAATTGCTTGTGATGTTTGAAATAAATTTGCTGATTTTGTGTTTATGTTTTCTGTTGTAAATTGGGTTTAATAACTTTACATTTATTGAGTAAACAGTGGAAACTGTTGGAAGAGTTGGGCTGTGAAAAAAAGTTTCGGAGTAAAAATTTCTTTGGCGACAGCGAAGCATGCTGCATTAGAAAAGAAAATTTATTTGACGATCCAGATGTCATGTCATCGTCTGGTAACGGAAAAGATGAAAAATTATTCATTACATTTTAAAATATTCAAACAAACCAAAAATTATTTTGTTACTTTTAAAGCTTTACAATAATTGTTTAAATTAATGTGAAGAATTGCGATTTTGAATCATATTTACATTTAATTTACTTGAGCAGTCGACAAGTTTCTTCGGACGACGGTTCTAGCGTGAGTTGTTAATAGGTCTTATTCCAATTGTTCAAATCTTCGGACTTAAGTTCAGAAATTTTCGATTACAGAAGATGGCATCTAAAACTGCTTTAATGCGTTCTCTTCAAGAGAAATCACTGCGAGCCGATAATGCACTCGCTTATTTGAAACAGCAATTCGAACAACTCAAGAAACTGGCTGGTAACTAATAATATTTGGGTTAAATTGCTTACAATTATTATAGAAAAACCACTGGCAAAAAAATAACGAGGAATGTTTAAGTTACGTAATTTATTAGAAGTTTGGAATGGAATATTTGGTTATGCTTGAAAACTTGTTAAGGGAATCTAAAAAAACATCAAGGAATTTTTAGAATTTAAATTGGAGCTCGATCGAAAGTGCTCTGTTGTAAGTGGAAAATGCATCATATTCAAGCATTATAAAAAAATATACATTTAATAAATATACATTTTATAATGTGGGAAAGATATTCAGGCAAATCATTTTGATGCTTTCAAATGTTTTTACATTTTTATGTGTTTTCCTACATTTGCAGTGACTTCTGCTTGCGCACACCAAGAGGAATGTTACAAGGCTGAAAATGAAAAACTGAGGAATGAAGTAACTGAGTTGAGAACAAAATTGATTGAGGTCGAGACAAAAAATGGATGTTAGTACTGCATCTTCATTTAGTTTAATAGAGTCTCAAGAATTTATTATTCCGTCAGTATGTAGCATTGCAAAATATTGAATCATCATTACAAACTCATGGGAACTCATATCCTCTTCAGTGAAGCAGGTCCCTCTGCCCGAGAACTTGAAATCATCTCAAACTCCAGCTTCTGCTAATGTACCAACTGTCCAGGATAAGCCTTTGGAGAAGCAGCATGTCAACAAAGTTGAGAAACAGCAAGGTGAGAAGGTAGAAAAGGCTACTAAAAAAGAAGACAAGAGTACTAAGAAGCAAGGTGAGTTTAAACAATACATTGCTTTGGTATTTTTTTTAGAGAGATGCTATATTTTGATTTACTACCTCCAAGAAAAATAACATTAATATTGGAATGATGCACCATGATCGACTGATAATAAAGATTAGCTAGTTTTAATTATTGGTAAATAAAGAGATTAATTACTGCCATATTGTTATCACCCAGCCAATCAGCCTCAGCCACCAAAGGCAGAAAAGTCTGACAAGGGCTCTGAGCAGCCTCCTGCCTCTGTTGATGTTTCCAGGTTGAACATGAAGATTGGAAAGATTGTGGCAGTGGACAAGCACCCCGATGCCGACTCCTTGTACGTCGAGCAGGTGGACCTCGGAGAGGGAAAGAACAGGACGATCATCAGTGGTCTGGTTAAGCATGTCCCCATTGAGCAAGTAAGTCAATCAACTCAAGTCGAGTCAAGTAACATGTGCCAAAACTGTTTTGTAGCTAATTATTATCATAGAATATCATTTTGAAAATGGCTCTTGAGTTTAAAATTAACTTCCATTGATCTCAATAAATGTTGAAATGACCGAAATCATTGAGGGTTTTGATCCTCTTAGGGTAATAATCATTTCAACTATTTTTAAGCACTTGTTATTGTTTTTCAGATGCAAGGAAGATTAGCCGTTTTCCTCACAAACTTGAAACCGGCAAAGATGAGGGGCATCATGTCAGAAGGCATGATCATGTGCGCCAACGTGCCCGAAAAGGTGGAAATCATCGAACCTCCCGCTGGTGCAGCTATAGGAGACAGAGTAATTGTCGAGGGATATCCAGGTGGGATTTCATAATTCATTTATTGATTTGTCAGTAAATAAAGACAGTAACACAAGTTAATTATGCCAAAAGTTTGTATAACATGGTAACCAATGTGGAAAGCAGCTCTTTGTTTGCCACTAGATATATATACCAATTCTGACATCCATGTCCTTCACTTGAAACAAATTATTGATTGCAGGTGAGCCAGATGAGATGTTGAACCCAAAGAAGAAGACTTGGGAGTCGATCATGCCAGACCTTCAGGCAAACGAGGAGGGCTTTGCAACGTACAAGGGGGCTCTTTGGAAGATCGAGGGCAAGGGATATTTCATGGCCCCAACGGTCAGGAACGGCCAAATCAAATAAGCCGCTGATCATTTATTGTTTGAAGAGCTTAGACTAAAAAATGGTGGTCCAGTGAATCTCGTTTAACGATCCTTGTCACCTGTTTGCAAATGTTGGTTAGTTGATTGTTGTCGATAGTTTAAGAGGTTCAGTTCGGATGTCGTGCAATCTTTATTGACAAATTAGGTCAACAGTATAGCTTAACAATTTTTTGGTAAAATCTTAAATATTATTCATACAAAAACAGACACTTTAAAAATATTCGCATAGGAGCTAATGCCTTGTGCAAAAATGCACTTTTAAGGCACAAATTTGAGCATGCACTAGTTTGAAAGTTATGGGTGCGAGGAAGATTAGCTTAAACTATCCTGGCATTGTTGAGTGGATGAGATGACACTGGTGAATTAGATGCATCATTTACATTTGAACTTAGCTTCAGCAGCTGATTAGGCTAGAGAAGTAGGTCTGAGAAGGTTGGTGGTTAGTCATCATCACAAAAAACTGTTAAAACCAGAGATGACTTGAGCAAGATGCTCATTGCATTACATAGGAATGACGAGCTGATATCAACTGATCTCTAAAGTGGATGCATTCGTTTTCCATGAACATGAACGACTGAAAGTACGAGTGCCTGCAGAAAAAAGTACCAACAGAAACTTTAACACTTAATTGATGTGTAATGTCCTTCCTATCGAATGTGTTGAGAATCTCATTATATGGTGACATTTTCGGGCACGGTGGTGATGCATTTCAATACTCGTTTCACTGAAATGAGTAATGCACAAAAGTGATAACACTTATGTTAATGATACGCACTTTATCACAAAGTGTCGAAACAGGAGATGCAGTCATAAAAGCACTTTTGATGCTCGAACGAGAGTCTGTGATTCGATCAAGTGCAAAGACTCTTCCAAAAGTGATAAAGACATGATGCCAGATAAATGTTGAACCAAAACTTTAAAATGCTCGAAGTATTTCTTGCACATCAATAAAACGATAATTTCTTAAATGATCCGGGCTAAATTCCGGATTTGACAATCAACGAGAATGAGGGGGTGAAAGAGGCTTCAGTGGGGCATTGGGTCGGCTTGACCCCTCAAACCTGATGTTTTTATTGGCCTGCCACGGCTTAAGGGGAACATTGGGTGGCAAAAGCCCTTTAGGGTCTGTTCTTGAAAGAGAGTTCTCTTTGTTGGGCTTAGGTGGTGGCGGAGGAGGAATTGGAACCACCTGGGGCCTTGCGACCAGCTTGGTATGCTTTGCTTGTGTCGGAATTAGCGGAGCTTGTCTCACTAATTGAGGTTTGGATTCAGTGGGAGATGGACTTTGCTTCATTGTTATCAAGCCTTTACAAGGGTCCGATTGGCCGATTTTCTGAAGCAGTTCATTTTTATAGGACAGTGTCAGATTGGCCTCCCATACGGCAGGTTCTCCGAGAGAACGAGACTTGGTCATTGGTTTTAGTGGCTTGATGGTTTCACTTTTATGTTCTGCAGATTTTAGTGGCACGAGAGTCGATGTGTCAGGTTTTTTTGGTGCTCGGACTGGATGCAATTCGAATGGTTTTTTGATTCTAGGGCTTTTTTGGTCTGTTGGGGAAGCCTTGGGAGAGTTTTGTAACTCTGAGAAGTCAATGTTGCCTTGTTGTTTTAGCACTGAAATGTTTAATAAATCAAACGTGAGGATATTTAATAATATGCGCCAACTCTGACGCTATGCAAATGGCGCATTATAAATTAACTATTATCATTATTATTATTATTATTATTATTATTATATATTTAATCAGTTTGAATGGGTTTGGAAGATTCTCAATTTTACACAGACCCTTGCAATTTATGTCCTCAAGCTCCTGTTGAATCTCCTTAAAAGTTGGCCTTCTTTCAGACTCCCACTCCCAACCTTTTGAAGGTCAAAATGATATTAAATAAATCAGCATTTTGTTAAATTTAAGATGCCATAACTGCTCAGAACTTACATCTCCTCATGAGGTGGTAGACCTTTGGGGGACAGTTGGGTGGACACTCCATCCTACCACCTCGTTCCAAGAAGATGTAAATGTCTTCTATGGATATTGTGGGATATGGCACCTGGCCATAGGTGACCATCTCATACAGCAAGATGCCAAAAGCTATATAATGATTTCAAGTCGATGAAAGACTTCTAATAAACTAACAAAAATCCTGCAATCTGTCAATTTCTTCAATTCTTTCCACAAATCCCAGTGAATTTGAATTTGTTAAATTGTATCATTTAAATCCCATAGTTGTCAAGAAAGTAAACATAAAATAAATTGATATCATTACAAGTTTGGCATCTATTTGTAGAACAAACAAAACATCTTATTGGTCGGCCTTTACGACATCGTGACAAACGCTCACATTATCCCAGCATCATTCAACTTTAAACACCGATATCAAAGTAAATATTGCATGAGCATAACAACCCCAAACGTCAGACTTTGAAGAAAATACGCTGAAGGCCAGTCCCTCAGGGGCCGTCCACTTGATGGGCAATAAGGCACTGGACTGCGACGTGTAAGTCTCTTCGCTTATGACTCGAGCCAGGCCAAAGTCGGCAACTTTGACAATGTGGTCTTCTCCGACCAAACAATTTCTGGCAGCCAAATCCCTGCGAAGAGGGTTAGGGTTAGGGGGTTAGGGTTTGGGTTAGGGTCATAAAAAGAGTAATTTTTCAATATACGAAAGACACTTTTGTGATCTAAAACCAACGAAACGGGGATGGTCCGAGATGGAATATTTCATCAATCGTTACCAAGTTTAAAGTTATTATTGTGGCTCTCGACCTTTTAAATATTGAGGAAATTACGAATTGGAATGAGAGTAGAGGATGTTAGTCATTTCATGTCGTAGTTACAATGTCACAGGAAGTGACTCATTGATTTGAAAATTACACGTTTTTACTTTCACTTCGTTTTAAATTCATGAAATATGCACGAAAGAGCTGCTTGGATTATTCTGATCCAGTTGTGGCCAACACTGTGTAACAACTTCAAATGCATTCATTCAATCATTCGTCCACTTCTTGAGGTCGTCTTATGTAAATAAAACGTACACCAAAATTAAGTTATCGCATCCAGTGATGATACGGCATGACTGAATAATGCCAAAACAGACTGCATACCTGTGAATGAAGCTTTTGGATTCCAGGTAAGCCATGGCAGAGGCGACTTGTGTGGCCATGTACAAGAGAACAGTCGGAGTGAGTTCCGAGCTGACGTTGCACTTCAGGAAGTTTAGGAGGTTCCCCTTCGACATGAATTCCATTATGATGTAAAATGGAGTTCTCTTGCTGCAGACGCCTGCAACGGTTTTAGAATCATTGTTTTGGTTTTTTCGTGCGTCAGAGGACGTCGTCGATAAGTTGTTAACGGTTAGCTAACGAATAATTTTGTTATTACATAATTATTATCATTATTATTACTATTAATTTATGAGGTACGTGGCAATAACCTAAGAGTCGAACCAAGTTAGGATGTTTCATAGCCTTCATGAGGGCCGATTCTTTGACAAACTCTTCCGCTGAGATGACATCCTGATGTGAAATCAATTTTGAAATATTTTATTTAATTTCAAAAATCAAATATTTAGATCGATTCACCTAAACCTTATTCACCAACTAAAACTTTCGACTTAAAGAAAATCATCGCGACGAGGAGAGAACGGCTTGAGACGTCGTGCGACTTTTCGCCCGAACCAACCTTGAGCGTTTTTACGGCAGCCGTTCTCTTCGACTTTGCCAGTTTGGCTTTGTACACGTCGCCGTACTGACCGCTGCCGAGCTTTTCGAGGAGCTCGAGGTCCGACCGATCCAGTTCCCATTTGTCCGGAATCCCCGGGCAGGCCTCGTAAATGGTGGGCTTGGTCTTCTTCGGCACGGAATAACCGAGAAGGACGGGAAGGCCAGAATTTTTGACGACGTGCAGGGCTTTTATGAGCTTGGGCAATGAGTCGTAAGTGTCCTCCATCGTCAAGTAGAACTTCAAGAAGAAAAACAATTTCCTAAATAGTGCAAAATTTGATTGAGAAATCAACAATATTTTCAGCCTTGTTGAGAAGCCTATAAATAACATTATTGTGAGTTCCCAGTCAATAATGATAATGATGGTAATAATAATATTAATAATAATAATAATGATAATAATTAATAATAATAATAATAATAATAATAATAATAATAATAATAATAATAATAGCGACAATAACAAGGACATGTAATTGATTTTAAATTGTTGCTGCTCAGCCAGCATCCCTGATGCTATGTGAGTGGTTTGGTTAAAAAAACTACTCAAACGTTAATTTTGCAATTCAAAAAATTAAGCAACCAAACTACCTTCTCTGATTCCTCACTGATTTTGTAGTGGATGGTTGTGCAGTCATTTTTGAGGGATATGCAGAACTGACCCGGGCACGTGGTGCTCTCCCTCACTAGAAATGCCCCCGAGACCTCCGACCTCAGGATGTACTCCGCGGCACTTCTGGGTATGGGACCGTGGTACCAGGGGTACCTTTCTAAAGTCGTCCAAGGTGCGATGTATTTGGTCGGAACATAACCTGTACAGGGAATGATCGGTCAATGATTATATCATCTAAAAGTCGTCCAACTGTTCGTTTGTTATTCTCAATAGTCTATTTAATGGAATTATTCTGACAACCTGATTTCTGTTTGAAAGTCACCATGCACCAATCTTTGTTTTCATCCCAGTTCTGTGCTTGGACCTTGTCCCCTGCAGAACCAAAGGGAATGTGTTAAAAAAAAAACAAACTCTATTTATCATTCAACATAATCATTTATTGCCAACCCTTTCTGATGGTCAGCTGATTATCTTGCTCTGGTTGGAAATCATAAAGAACAACAAACAAGTCCGGATCTGGCGATTCCTCGTAATATCGATCCCAGTCCGTCTCTTGCCAGGCCAGAGGGTCGACGTTTTCTGCACGGCATCAATTTTGCGAGATTTAAAATCGACTGCCAGCATCAATTGCTCGGCAAAATACGTGTTATTTTTGAAATGCTTGTTAGTCGGTCATTGATAAGCTCGAGAAGGGTGCACTCATCGAGATGGATAAGGAATGATAATGATAATGATGATGATGACGGTACTATCACTAACTTTATCATCCATCATCCACAAGTGGTTGCTGATCTAGCAAAATATTCACACAGAGCCCATAATTGGAGCCTCCCATTATGATAATTATACTATAAGGACAGTGAAACTAATGGCCCATTGGCAACTGTGGTTAATATTTTTGTGGTTCTTACAGTTCAATTTGTCATATGTCTAGTCTTTATCAACTTTCCTCCGACAATGTCATCGTCAGACAATATCATCATCATCATCATCACCACCACCACCACTACCACTGCTATCATCACCATGCTAAAATTTTGAATCATTAAAGTTTTCCCAATAACTCGTCTAGAAATGAAAGTTTGTGGAGGAAGTAAATTGGGCGAGCATAAAATGAAACGACTTCATTGTACAGCAGAGAACTTCTAAAGGAGGCCAAAGCCTCAACAAAGTCTTTTATTCAAGTAGGAAGTGTTGAACCACATTTCAAACAAAATCCAGAATTAATGTCGGAAATTGCATTACCGTCGAGCCTCGGCTTTTCTTTCACGGGGGTGTTACCCATGATGCTGTAAAATCCACAATCGATTTTTGAATTGACGTGTCGGTATTTTCGACAAACGCAACAAACGACTTGCTTTCAATCCCAGTGAGTCGTCCAAGTAATACTGCTTTCAAAAAACTTGTGTCCAAACATTTCTTGACTTGTTAAAGATCTTAATGATGTTAAAGATGATAAATCAATCAACGATTATCCCCTGAGAAAAAAAAAGAAAAAAATCTGGGAAAAAAAGTATAAGTGTATTTTCAAATGAGTCGTTTTAATAATTACAATAAATATTTAACATTGACAACCATCGAAGATAATCTCTTTTACTTTTGACTCGTGATTTTAAAGTTGAATTCAGTTCTTCTCTTAACCACGGTCGACCGGTCGGGTTCGTGAGAATCCGACTTTAATTTAAATCAAATTTGGATAGATACTGGTAACATAATAATAATAATAATAATAATAACAATAACAATAACAATAACAATAACAATAATAATAATAATAATAATAACAATAATAATAATATTAATACTAATAATAATAATAATAATAATAATAATAATAACAACAATAATAATAATAATAATAAATACTCCTATTAGTCACAGCAAACTTAACAACTTTTAAAAAGGCTAACCATCATAATGTCATTGAAACAATGGAAGACCTTATAATCACATAGCTAGTGGTGGTGACATAGAAAAATCATATGATGCAACCAAAGAAATACTGCTTCCTATTTCTTGAAATAAATATAAGATATCTCTGTGAATAATTTTAGTAAATGATTTAAATAATTCAGAGAAAGCATTCATAAGAGAGAAAACCAATTCCATGTTAATATCACCAAGACTGAACATGTTCAATGTCATGTATGTGTTAGGATGTCATGACAATGTATAACAATGGTTCATACTATTTTTAGAAAATGTGGTTTCATGTTTGATCAAATGCTTGAAAATAAATACCTTTTTAAAGATTAAAAAGTGACTTTTGGCTTTGCTTATATCACTTTAAAGTTTTTCTTAGAATGTTCTCTTTGACCTAATTTTAAACTAATTTATAATTTTTAATTATAACTAAGGTTAATAACATTAATAACGTTGTATCACAAAATCTCAACATTATTAATAATATTAAATAGATATTTAATCTGCTGTAAGATAATTTATATCAGATTTACATATAATAAGTTATAGCTTAACATCAGCCAGAAATCATATACCAGTGCAGCCAGAATCTATGAAAATCAAGTATTAACACAAAATATAAATTAAGATATTGTATCTAATGTACCAACCAAATTATCTTCTAACTCTCCAACTTATAAAGGCCAACAACATAACAACCTTCGTCAACAATTTTTGAATTTCTTGCTAGTAATGCTCCTTCCTGGTGACTCCACAAATATATATAGATCAGACAAATTCCCCAGACGAGGAAGATTACATTCTTATAAAGTCTTACGAAGTAATAAGTAAATTCATGCTGAATTAAAATAATATAATTTAAACCTCTTTAGTGCATTTAATAAAGCAGTTATTTTGACAATTTAAACTAACGTTACTTCCGCTATTTGTAAATTCAGGTAATGTTACCTAATTAAAATTAAAATTTATTTTCAAAATTTTATTTATAATCAAAAATAGGTTATGATGCATAAATGGATATTTTTTGACATTATAAAATATATCTAAATATGTTTTTATTCACTTTTAATAATATATCAAAACATGATGGTCGTATTGTTTGCAAACTAAGAATAGGGGATAGTTTTTATAATATACGTTTTTTATAATATGAGTCTTTTGTTATGCTAATCTAATGGAATTTCTCAAGTGATATACATATTTTTTAAGTGACGAAGTAGATCTTTGCGGAGCGACTTATTTCTACTCAATGTTTTATTTTAGTGTTCAAGCCTTTTGATATTAGCAGCCCTTGAACCACATCTGAAATGTCTGAAAATCATGGAGCATGCTGTTGTTCAGGCAACAAGCATATTTCAGTTACTCAAAACCTGGATGAATTGGATTTCGAAAGAGGTTTATGGTATGCAGCTTTAACTGGAGATGTTGAAAGAGTGGAGTTTTTACTCAGTAGAGGAAAAAATCCGAAGCAGACAGACAATGCAGGCTACACTGCTCTTGTAAGCAGTAAGAGTTTCCAAATCGTTTTTTTCTTAATTTCTAAAATCCTACTTGAATAACCTTACATTTTATTTTAGCACTACGCAGCAAGAAATGGGCACTTGAAAATATGCAAGATTTTGTTGGAAGCTGGAGCCTGCGTGAATGCTTCGACTAAAAGCTGTCACTCAACGGCTCTCCACAGAGCAGCTTACTGCGGCAAGGTCGACGTCGTCGAACTTTTGCTCGAGCAGCCCCAGTGCTCTGTTGTGGCACAAGATGTGGATGGAAAAACATGTCTTCATAAAGTAAGCTGTCAAGCTGAGGCAGTGAATTGCTGACATTGTAAACATTAAATTGCTTATGAGTAAAGAATTTTTATAGGTTTATGTGAAGTTGTTAAGTGAATCTAAGTTGTTAAAACAGTGAATCTATTTGGTTTTTGATTATTTGAACTTATCATTTTAAGTAACCTTTGAGAACTTGTAGTAATTTAAGCTCTAAATGTTTTAAGGCTGTCGAAGGCAGACGCTGGGACGTCGTGCACCTTCTTCTCCATCGTGTTCCCGAACTCGTCGACCTCTGCGACGTAAACGGAAAGCATCCTCTTTGTTACGTGGACGATTCCAAAGTTTTGGAAACCATTCAAGAAAAAATGGCACACCTTAACTTGACTTGTCAACAATAAACGATAAACAAGATTTGTGAATTCCAGTTGATACTTCTACATTAATTAAAACAATTTTCTGCTTAATTTGTACATTGTTGGCATGGCCTGTTTGCTGGGATAGTTTGTCTTATGTCTTTATCTTTTTGCCAGCCTAGTACTGTAATACCTCAACTGAGTAAACTAGTTAGCTTTTAATTAACTATTACTCTACTGGATATCCTCAAAACTGGAAAATTGTTTACTAATTTTTTTTGTTTGCAGGAGTTTGCAGCCTCTCTCTTATGTCTCTGAAAGTGATTTAGTTGGCTCTGGGCCAATATTATTACCGAGAACCATATTTTCGCTAGATTGTCAGGATAAAGAAAATGCCTGTAAATTCACACGTTAAAAACATCGAACATCAGTTACCCAGCACTTTGGATTTTCAAAATTGCAAACTCTTAGGAGCGTCTCGTTTTGGCTCGTCTCTCCATTGGCAAAATAACCGGCCTCGAAGATGTTTCACTAATTCTGTATTGAATTAACGTACTAAAGTGCAAAAAATAGGAACATTTCGTTGGATTTCTAAACTGTCGACTGACTGAAAGTGTTCTTAGAGCGGGGACCCGGTAGCGAGTGTTTGTCCCTGACGGAAGGTTGGTTGCGGCTCGACTGACAGGTCGCGGTCCTATTGACGTTCTGACTCGGCGGACATCGGACGAGATTTTCGTCGACCTCGTCGATAAAATGGACGCCCTTGTCTCTCGTGTTCCTCCTCAGCTTGTTGAACGCATCGGGAAGAGACTCGCGATGGAGGTGGACGCGTGGAGATAAGATTTGCAGCGGGCGATCAGGCGAAGGGTCGAGGTTCCTCAAGAGAACATCTCTGCGGACGGGGTCAGCTCCCTCGTCCCCGACTGAGGCAGACTTCGCAGAGTAGGTGTCTCGATTTGGAAAGACGCTTTCGTCGAGTGCAGGACTTTCGAGGAAGTTGTCGTTGGAATGGTTCAGGTATTCTGACGACACGTCAGACCGGCCGTCTTTCGATGCCACGGAACTGTCCTCGTGCTCTCTGCCGGCATTCTGGCCGTGTTCACAGCATTTCTTGCTCGGGTGCCCGTGGTATCTCTTGACGAGACAAACAGCTGAGAAGGCAACAATGTTAAGGCACAGCAACGACAAGCCGACTACCAAAGTGATGCGAAAGGGAAGAGCCTCATGTGCGAAGCTGTGGCCGTCTGTTTTGTTCGCCTCGGTGCTTTTACGATCACTTTTAATTTGCGACGAAGAAAGCGGCGAATTCGTGTTTAAACGGGCAACATTCTTGGCAGGGGGAGCTTCTTTCCCCGGAGGATGGGCCGACGGGGAGAGAGCGGAAACGGAGAATAAGTTCTCGACTATTAAATTCGAATGGTTGCCTGAGCTCTTTGTTGACTCGGGAGATTTGTTGTGATTTTCCCGAGGAGATGGATCGATATTTGCCGGATCCGTGTTTGAAGAATCACTCAACTCTTCTATAGCTGGAAGGATTACTCAGACAAATTTACTTAACCGTAACGAGTTGGCTTTGAAACAAATTATATCCTGAAGATAATAATGCAACCAGAAGGAGCCATTAAGATTTGTTAGCTAAGAGGATTGATAGCTGTTAGTTTTGATTATTAATAATAACATAGGAATGAGTAACCAATGATTATAATGTTATGCACTATCGCTAGCAAATGACTGTTAAAGATAGAAAAACAGGAAATTAGCGGAAAGTTAACGATCAGTATTTTAAGCGGTTTTTTGGGTTTTTCTTCTTTCAGCATGTTTCGCTTTTGAAATGTCATTTGTTCTGAAAGAGTGAACAAAAAAAAACAGTTTAACAACAAAAAAGGACAGTTTGAGTAAAACTGACTGGGATTGGATGGATGGATGGCTGGGTGGATGGATGGGTGGGTGGGCGGATGGCTGGATGGCTGGGGGGATGGATGAATGAACGGATGGATGGGTGGGTGGATAGATGGGCGGATGGCTGGATGGCTGGGGGATGGATGAATGGACGGACGGATGGGTGGATGGATTTTTTATCGGCTTCCATTCGCCTTGAATTTGGAAATATGCACGGAAACAGCAACAACAAGATGGATGTTAGTAGTTTTTGTGAGCAGTTGTTGGAAAGTCCTTCGTGTACGTCTAAGGATTGCGGACATGATAAATTGAATTCTTCTTAAAAATTAAATCTTCTCTAATAGAATGAAGATTTATGTAGGCAGTGCCGGATCTAAGCATGGTCGGGATGTACCACTGCACAAGGGCCTTCACCAATCAAAAAAAAAAACTTTGTTTGCTTGTCGGAGGCCAACATGGCCTCCACCTGGGTAAACCCGGTGATTGTAAACTACTTGTGCCCACACAAGTATTCATATTCGCAAATACAAACCTGCACATGCAAACATGCAAATGCATCTACACATACAGAGGTGCATACAAACACAGTGAAAGGATGATAACCGTAGAAAGTGAACAAGTCTTTCACTTCGTTCCAAATTTACGACCCTGTCTTGCGAGTTTGTGTCGAGGTGAAAAAGAGAGTTCGGAAATATCCTTCCGCGGTGTTGAGAAAAGAGTAAACAGGCTACTGGAGAAGCATTGTTTACCAGTAATAATCAGCATAAACAGCGAATAAATTATGCTAATTTCTGTTCATTTGTTTATCAATTCTGATAGACTGACAGAGCCATACCTCTCGTATTGGCATTGACAGTGCTTTGGGCAGTGGGCAAACCCTGGTCTGGAGGGCCGTGAAGTTTGGGCAGGAGGTCCAGCCAGAGGGAGATCTTGTCCGTATGGTAGTTTTTCTCCACGGTTATGGAGTCCCTGCCTGGTTATGGAAAAGGAGGTAATGAGTTCATTTGTTTACAAAGTCAAGTAATACGCTTTGATTTTGTTTGCAATTGCGTGCTTTTCGTAGCTGAGTTGTTCGAGTGGCAAGCGTTCGAATTGTTGTTGTTGTTGTTGTTGTTGTTGTTGTTGTTGTTGTTGTTGTTGTTGTTGTGATTTCAAAAAGATTTTTTATCGATATTCGGAGATATTATAATGTTATTTAAACGGTTGTTTTTACATTTTAATGATGATTATTAAAAGTATAACTGTAATTATTATTAAATTTATCATTATTGTTATTATTATTATGATTATTATTATTGTTATCATCATCATCGTCGTCGTCGTCGTCATCATCATCATCATCGACGCCGTCGTCATCATCATCATCATCATCGTCGTCGTCGTCGTCACCATCATCATCATCATCATCATCATCATCATCATCATCATCATCATCGACGCCNGATGATGATGATGATGATGATGATGATGACGACGACGATGATGACGATGATGATGATGATGATGATGACGACGACGATGATGATATGAATAAGAATAAAATAATAATAATAATAATAATAACATTAATAATATGAATAAGAATGAAATAATAATAAATAATATGTTTTCAACACGACTATTACAAAGACTCCCTCCCTCCATCAGCTCACGGACATCAGGAGAAAATTAGTAATTAAAATCTACCGGAGAAATTACTTTCTATTTTAAATCCTCAAATGGCATTTGCCCGATAAAATCCACTTTTTTTTTTATATATTCACAATAATCCAAATTGATGAAAATCATTTCAATTGTGACAGTTCTTGAGAAACATTTGCCTGAATTTATTTCCAGAAATACGTGCAACTCGACTGATACCTAGTCTAAGGTACTTCCCTTCGTCCGCATGAAACCGAGGCCAGGTTGGATTCGATGGATGGCGGCCTTGGGGGGTCTCTTGGACTGGTTGTCGTCTTCCGTTTGGATCTCTGACGGTAAAGACGAATTTCAAGTTATAAATCGGGATTTTTATAGGAACGGAGTGTGATCACCGATGGAATATCGTAATGGATTTGTTATATCTTTGGATAAAATTTCAAATTTAATTTTTAATTTTAATTAATTAATCAGCACGTCTGTTGAATTGAAATCAAGAATCAAGGACTCAATTGAAATTAATTTATGAAAAATATAAGATTTCCAAAAGTTTCCAAAAAATCCCAAGCAAATCATTTATCGCAGTCGGCTCAGCCGGAGAAAGACCCCTAAGTACGGATTACACGCCATCCATTGAAAGGGACGTTAGGGGACGATTTTTAGTGCCACCCTTAACGAGATTGACCCCAAATTATCGGGGGATCGGGGGGGGGGGGGACTTCGGTCACGCTACACTACATTCCCGGGAAGCGCCTTTACAAAGGATACCTCAAGGAAGCACGCCTAGAAAAATGTTACGAATCTCATTTGCAAGCAAATCGCACTCGGAAAGGAGTCTCGAATTGAGATTCGACGGAGCTGTGTTTCTGTTAGAAATGCGAATCAATCTGGAACCCATTCGGAGGCTGAAGTCGATGGAATTGCTGAAGAAGGGAGGAGTGGAAGGAAAATAAACACTGTACCCGATTGAGTGGTGCCTCGTTTACGTCGACTTAAAGGAATTAAACTACTCACTTAAAGTCGAAAGAAGAATTTATAATGAGAAATAAAATAAATTTAATTCCAAATAATCAAATCCAAATACGAAATTAACTGAGAAATTATTTCAAACACTTAAACAGTGCAACCGTCTAAATATAGATCCGGCTAAATTAAAGCGAAATTGAAACCTCTCGTTCCTGGAAAAACCTCGAAGGTGTTATTCCCCAAAAAAATCAGAAAGATAGAAAGAAGGAATCAAAGGAAAAGAATCTTTTGTAAAAGCCATGGTTGATGCTTTGATTTGTGGCGCAACTTTGCATTTCTCGGCGCTACTCGACGCTCCATTAGGCGCCGAGCAATACATCGGGATAAGCTTGAGCGGTCAGGAGATTGATAAACATCTGAAGATATCATTGATTGATACGCTCCACACGCACACAAGTACACCTACACACGTACACAAGTACAAGTCCGCACGTACGTTACGAACAAGTGTACACACACATACACGTACACAAGTACACCTATGCACGTACACGAGTACAAGTGTACACACACACACACGTACACAAGTACACCTACACACAAGTACAAGTGTACGTGCACACACGCGTACAAGTACACACGCACGTCCTGATTTGTCAAGTTTTGTCGCAAGAGTAAGAGAGCCTGGTAGTTGTGGTCGTTCGAATCGAATCTCCGAGAGAAATTGTTCCTTATAAATCGAATTTTTGTTGATCGCAAAGGAAGTAAAATCGCAATGAAAACGAAAGAAGTCAATTTCTGCCGAATTTTCCGCGCTATAAAAATAACAGGAGACCCTGGGGGGGCGTCTCTAAAACTCTTGGAGCAGTTGGATTAATTTCTCTCCGATAAATTTGGAATCCAATCAATTGGAGATTTCCCCTTTCAAAAAGATCTTGAGATGGCTATTATTGTCATTATTATTATTATTATTTTTTTGTCATTATTATTATTATTATTATTATTATTATTATTATTATTTTTGTTATTATTATTATTTTATTT
>MPNW01000224.1:31022-61935 GCA_011800805.1 Hirudo medicinalis | reverse complement strand
ATTATTTAACCTCTTACAACTATTATTACTCTAATACTTATTATTTCATTACAATACCTAACACTAATTAACAAGTCCAAATCATCTTAGTTATGCAACGGACTTTAATCAAATAAATAAATAAATAGGCATTCTTCCCTTCTCTCTCCCACTCTTCTCGCTACGCTGCTACTCCAGCAGTTATGTTGTCAGTCGAAGCATTGTTGCCGTTGTTGTAAATAAACTTTGTAGCGAACTCGTCTTCGTCGTCAATGCCGATGTCGCTACAGGCTCGAAGGCGACTATTAATTTGTTCCTAACTTAACGCCAATTATTGTTGAGTTAATAGTTTCTAGTTCATAATTAATTTGAATGAATTCAACGATAATAGCAAACTGATTAGGACCTGCAAATATAAAATTTTCGCTGTCTTATAAGAGGACTGAAAAAATTATTGAAATGCAAAAATGGTCATCGAGGTTGTTGGGCGTTCCTAAGAAGCCAAAATGGCTCTCTACAACCGCTGAGGTTTACGATAATTTTGTATTGTAAGGTGTTTAGTCGATACTTTCACGGTATGTATCCGAATCAGGCATGAATGCTCTGTAATCACCCTATCATTGTACAGTGCTTTATTCCCCAGCAGCATTACACAAATGTATTAAATAGTTTGTTAAAAGTATTGCAATAATCAGATGTTACAAATCGTCTAGTTATCCATAAAATAAAATTTAAAATGTCAAATCAAATTTTAGATTTATGTTACCATAGAAACGCCTAGCGTTCTAGGAGTTCCGCCTGGCGATCTCATAAATTTGATCAAGTAGTTCGATTTCACTTCAGTTGTTACATTAAGTGGTGAGGATGTTGAGCTCGAACATGTTGAAATGTTTAAAAGAGAAGATGCATTCGTTGCGAGGTGACGTTGAAAAGTACCGAACTTTGCATGAAGAAAAATGTTGTGCATTTGAGTTAGAGAGAAGTAACAGAATCAAAGTAATGATTGTTTCTTATAAACAAGTATTAATTTAAATGATGCTATTAAATTGGAGATTCGTGCAGGCCGAAGACAAACTAGCTTCTTATATGAGGACTTTACAACTTTTGGAAGATGAAAACCACCAGCTTGAATCTCGACATCAGCAAGTTGTAAATAAGTTAAACGAAGTTTCTATGGATCTCGATGAATTCAAAAGGTTTTAGAATTGTTTTGATTGATAATGTACTAAAGTATAGTTACTGCCAACAAATGATTAAAAATAAAAAAAAATCTATCTAAATTTGTTCATGGTCTTTATATTTGTAAGGTTTATTTTCATTTTTTGAAATTAAGTCAACATTTGTTTTCCATGTACTTATATATATTTTGATCTTATCTAAGGATCCAAAAAGTTAATTTGTCTCGCCAAATCATAGATGAGGAGAAGATCTTGATACTAGAAAATCAAATTCAGGTTCTCAAGACGAGTATTGATGAAGCTGAACAGAAACACAGAGAAGTATATTAATGTTACTTTCATGGATTCCTAAGTAACATAACATAACAATTATTTATAGTGGTTAAGAAGACCAAGATCTTTGTAATAACCACTCTATCACTTAACATATCGTAACATAACATTAATTTGTAGTGGTCTAAGTAAACTAATGTCTGTATGATAAACCATTCCTATTTAATAATAATCCAATATCCAAATTTCGATAGTCCTATTTTTCCACTAAATCTGAATATATTGTCTCCTCATCAAGCTTGTTCCACAGATTAACTACTTTTGTGCTGAAGTAATTATCCTTCAGAGTACCCATTGCCCTCCTACACAGCTTACATTCATGCCCTCTTGTGCAACTGCTTTTGGTGGCCTCAAAGAAATGTTCAGGTGGTAAATCTTCCTGTTAATATCTTGAACGTTTCTATGAGATCACCTCTACTTATTTCTAGGTTTGTTAATTTGCACATTTTTAATCTCTCCTCATAACTCAAATTTCCTAGACCCTTAATCATCCTTGTTGCTCTTCTCTGCATCCTTTTCAAGGTTTCAATGTCCTTCTTTAAGTGGGGGTTCCATACTTGTATGCAGTACTCCAGATGGGGTCTCACCAATGCCTTATACAACTTTAATATGATGCTTTTCTCCCTGTTGACCACTGCCCTCTTTATCATACCTAATACCCTGTTTGCTCTCTTAGCAGCTTCTGCACATTGTTTTGTTGATTTTCCATGCTTGTGCGTGGAAATCCCCAATCTCTTTCTAGATCTGACTGGTTTAACACCTGTCCCCAAAATTCATATTCCACCACCCTAATCCTACTCCCCATATGCATGACTGAGCACTTGTTCACATTAAACAGCATCTGCCACTCCTGTGACCACTTATATAATTTATTTAAATCAGTCCGAAATTCATCGACATCCTCTCTCTTACTCACTTTCCTGCTTATTTTTGTGTCATCTGCGAATTTAGATATTTTAGATAATATTCCGTCATCAAGACCATTAATGTAGACACAAAAAAATAACGGGCCTAGCTCAGATCTTTGTGGAACCTCAGAAAGGGTAGTCATCCAGACCATGTTCCTCCCATTCCTACCTTTTGCCTTCTATTGCTTAGCCAGCTTGCAAGCCATCTTAAAAGTTTACCACTTATATCATATGCGATGAGCTTTTTTTCTAATATTTGGTGTGGTATCTTATCAAATGCCTTAGCAAAATCTAAATATACAACATCTACTGCTTTCTCCTTGTCAACTCAGTCATACACTTCCCTAAAGAACTCCAACAGGATTGTCAGCCATGATCTGTTCCTGGTGAAGCCATGTTGACTTTTGCAGAATGTTTTTCTATCCTAACTTCTATTCTAACTCAGTTATCATTAAAATTAAACCAAATCAAAAAAGTAAATGATTGGGATGGGGTTTCCTTCATAACTGGTAAAATAGATGCTTAGCAATTAATTAAGATATTTAAATAATAATAATTGTCCATAAATGAAGCCAAGCTCCCAGAATCAATTTTTTAGCCCTCAACATGGTTGAAAAGTTTCTTTAAATAACTCACAGTATTTTGCTTCAAGGTTCATGGCATTTATCCTCATTTATGGCCTATTATTTGGAAGATTATTTTTAAAGTTATTCATATTCAGGCATCCATTGTTCAAGAAGGAACAAAACCTTTTAAACAACTCTTTGGGCAAAACTAAAGGCTGCAATAACTTAATTAGTTATTTAATGTTATATTTTTGTGTTTAAAGGTAGAAGGGAAACTCAGTCTTATTGAGGATCAATATGAAAGTAGTGAAGAGAGAAGAGAAATTGCTGAAAGGTTTGTACTTTATAAAAGCTTCATTTCACTTGACAACATGTAAGGCTCATGTTTTTGTTAATTTCAAAATGGAGGATTTGAATCAAAAATCATTCCTATCATAATTTCATGCTCTTTACTTGCACTCAATATACTTCAAATTCAAATTGCGATTGTTATGGTCTGCCCAGACGTGTTTTTCAGCACAATACATAACCTTGCTTGATTGATTTATTACCAAAACGATGGAAAATATCCCAATGTATATGTATGCAAGCTGCTTTTTACTGACAAAAATAGGGGCACATACCTATGGCATCACTTGGAGGATTTCTAGGAGTCTTTTTATATTAAGATAATTATCATGACCTCACTAGGAATAACTTATATTAACAAGATTTTAAATACAGACTACCAACATTTTAGTTTGGCATCAAATTGTAAAATGACATAATATGCATCACTGTTATTATTTTATTATGTTATACTTTTTTCTAATTTTCTTTTATCAGTGCAAAATCTCATTCCTCTCTTAAAAAAAAAAACAATAAAACTATTAGCTCAAATTCTATTGTTTTCTTAAGTCCTCTGTAACTCAAGTACTTTTTTCACTTCAAATTTATGGATGTTACTTTAGGCAATTCTGTATTGTCTGACTTATGACTCGGAGGCCTGTGAGGAAGACACCAGTTTAGCAATTCCACTGACACAATCTGTATTTATATTTATCTGATCTTTTGAGTGCCTTATGCATCCTAACAGGATGTGAAGGCACTTAACCAATCTGCCATTTATCTAGCGTCCCTTCCCGAGGGCGCACCCAGGCCGTGCAGGCTGGGTTACACAATCCTCTGATATAACTTCTAACCTACATATTGGTATTTTTACAGCAAAGTTCATCAACTGGATGAAGAGCTTCAGACCACCACAAACAACCTGAGATCTCTTCAGATTATTGAACAAACAGTGAGCCCAACCTTCCCAATTAAATCAACTAACTATGATTCTCAGTACATTTAATTATTGGTCAGATTAGAAATTTGTCCCCATATTCTAACAACACTGTTGTGAAACAATTACTATATGTTTTTTTGGTTATGATTGTTGCAAATCATATTACGTTACAAGTTGTTGACATGTTTGCTGTGATTAGCTTGCCAGTAAAGAAGAAAATTATGAGAATACCATTTCTGAGCTGAGGAAAATGCTCAAAGAGGTTTTCCACTTTGCGTTTTTGATTGTTGCTAGAAAGAACTTCCATTAAATGATGCTTTTTCTTCAGTCTCAAGATGTCATTGAGAATCAGGCACAGGAAATAAACTGCAAAAGTTGGGAACTTGAGAAGACAGAAAGTTAGCATTGCCTCAGCTACATTACATTACTTTCAAAAGGTGCTCTTTGGCACACATGTATTATTCGCCAACCTTTGTTGCCGCTGTATTGTTGGAGAATTACCATCAATCACTCTTTGAAATGTATTTACGCTGGATTTTCAGGGAGCCTTATCGAAAAAGAAAAAGAATACACTCAGTTAAGAGAAGAGCTAGAAGCATGTTACAGAGACCTTGAAGACCTATGATCTCTAATGAGGGCAGCAGCACAACTCAATTTGTTATATAACCTTTAGTTGCATTATTTCCTGAAACAGATCATTCCATTGATAATAAAAACTTAATTATTTGAACTTTCATGTTTGCACCAGTTGATGGTTAATCAATATTATTTTCAATGGTCAAATGTGCTAATTGCCCACAAGCCCTTTTTTAATTTTTAACTTTTGTATTCTTGATGGAGTGTGGATCACTTAAGATCATTTCGAAGTTTATAGATATTTAAGCCTGCATGATTTATATTTTGTCTAACCATGTTTTGCTCAGTCTGTCTATTGAATCATCTGAAATCGAAAACTGTGATTTGCCGCATATCCTGCAACAGCAAACAATTATGTCGAAGTACAAATTTTTTTCCAATAAACTTTATCGAACAACCTTGTCATCATTTATGAATAGACTTCTCTAATCACAAAATATTCAGAGAACCATGCAACACAATCAAACTCATCCCACAGTTACACAGAGTACCAAGTTTATATCTTCTTGGACCGTGGGTAATATTTCTTTATGTTTTCTCTTGATATCCTCTTCAGCAACTCCTTAGGAAAGATCCTTAGCAGCTGCCAGGCTAAATCAAGGGTCTCAAAGACTGTACGATTCTCTGAAGGATCTGCAGGTTTAAAGATCATGAAAGAAGCTCATGGTGTCTGAAAATAAATCATTGATAAATCATGAAAACATTTATACAATTAAACCTTGGGCAATAAATTTCTTCTCAAATTTCTCCAGAAATTCCAGATAAAGTAGATCTTCACTAGTCAGAACTTCTTCACCCATAACTCCCCTCATGGCTTCAATGTCTTTGGCAGTAGCATAGAATGCATACTTCAAGTATTGAAATGCAATTAAACATAATCCACGAAATTGAATAACTATTGGTCATTGTGTCTGTGTAAAATGAGCTAATTTTTCGTATAAATCACATCAAGAAAATCAAGTTAATTTGTATAACAATCTGCTTTCTGTAATGAGTTGCGTTAAGGTTGCTATACCAATTGGTTGGAAACGTCTGCATGATCCTCCCTAGTCATCTGATCGCCAATAGCTGATTTCATCAACCTCGATAGTGAAGGAAGGACGTTTATGGGAGGATATATCTAACAACAAGCATGATTAGAGGGAATGTTATTTGATTCTTATTAACGTACAAAACATTTGTAAAGCAAGGATCTTTAGGGAAGAATATTTAACTTTTTAAGCTATTCATGTAGTCACTAAATAATAAGTATTAAAATAAAAGTGGGTAAACATAGTTTACAACAGTGAGTGAAAAAAGACACCGTACATGGTGACTGTGCAGACCCCTGTCCACACAAATTTGACCTTCAGTGATGTACCCAGTTATATCAGCTACTGGGTGAGTAATATCTGAAAAGATACATTAATAAAACGCTTTTCCATCATTGTTTCTCGGAGAGTTTATTAAACTTAATTTAGTTGTTGAGCTAGTTTCAAATGTGAAGGTCATTATTAATAGACTTAATTTCAATTTACATCATAGTATGAGTCATGCACCTGTAGAAATATGCAGGAAATAATAATCAAGGAGGTGGTTATTAAACAATAACTTAAACATCCATTTGTTTAGGAACTGGAATAAAACATTATAAAACCTTAATTTTAGTGTTGTTTATCATCCTATGAATAACAAACAAGAGTCCACTCAAAACATGAAATTTGTTTAACATAAAAATCACTTAAAATAACATTTAACAACCATCATTTGGCATGGTGACGATGGGGATTTGAGTGACCGAACCATTCCTTCCCTCAACTATACCTGCCCTCTCATATATTGTTGCTAAGTCCGAGTACATGGTGCTTGGGTAGCCTCGTCTTCCAGCCACTTCTTCTCTGGCAGCAGAGATCTGGGTTTGCATTCATAAAATGATAAATGGATACAAATATGGTACACATTTTGAAATAGTAAATACAATTAAAGGTCAACCTCTCTCAAGGCATCAGCATATGAAGTCATATCGGTCATAATGACAAGAACATCCATTTCATGTTGGAATGCCAAGAATTCTGCTGTTGTCAAAGCTAGTCTAGGAGTGATGATTCTTTCGATGCTAAGACGTCAATAATTTATACATTGGAAGAAGACAAAATAAGGAGTTTCATAGGCTTATATTTTTCATATTCTTCTGATAGTAAATATAAGTTTAAATAACCAGCATAACAATTAGATAAATGATTCAAACAGTCAACATAATAATAATAATAATAATAATAATAATAACAATAATAATAATAATGGCAATAACAACAATAATAATAATATAACAATAATAACAACAACAATTTATGAATAGATGTTAACATGTGCACTGCAAAAAGAGATCTCACAATACAATCATATAAAAACCTTATAAACTAAATCAGACATTCAAATGGAGAACCGTGAGATGTGATACCTCCCATGATCAGAAATCATCGAACTAACCAAAACAAACTATGATTGCAATATTTGGAACAACTAATTTTAGCATATATATGGGATCAAATCATCATACGTTGGATCACTGGCCATGTTGATGAACAAGCAGGTTTCTTCAGTTGATCCAGTTTCATCAAAATGGTTTTTGAAAAATCTTGCAGTGCTTGAGTCAATCTTAATAAAAATCTTACATCAGGCATTACAATGTAATGTAACCATCACAATGACAACAACTTTAAATGGACAAGAAAATTTCAAACTGTCGATGTTATTAGCCGAATCCTCAGTCATCGTCACGTCACAACAAACAAAATGCACATATATTATTATTTATTTATTGGTTATTTTAATTTATATATTTGTTTAAAACAGACAGAAAGATTACACCCCCCCAGTGACACAAATAAGAAAAACAACAACAGTGCAACAAGGCTCATTCAGTAGCCCTTATCAATTTAGTTAGGTTGAGTTCAACACAAGAATGAAGATTATCCACAAACTCAATTATAGAGAAACTTGTAAAATGTATCAAAAAACTAACTCCCATGGCAGCAAAAACAATGGCATATTTGCTATGATCCAAGACATCAGTACCTCTTGACTTCTTCATTACAAGTCCACTATGTGCACATATTTGGGCAGCAATCTTAATGAAAGATCACATGTCAATCAAGTTATTCACCTACATGACACTATGGCTCAAGACATTCTCGAGAAATATTTAAGAATGTATAATTCATTGGCAGAGGATGAATACTTCATTATGTGGGAGGCCAGTGGCTGAGAAAATTGGAATTTTCTGTCCCTTGGCAATGGTATTCATACAATCAATTGCTGATATTCCAGTCTGAATCATTTCTCTCGGAAACACACGAGAACATGGATTAATTGGTTGACCTGTGCAAATTTATGAGTTAACTACAACTAATTAACTATTAACATACAGATACAATCCTTTGAAAATAGCTTCATAACATACAAAATACCGAATAGTTAAAAGAGTTTTAATTATTACAGACAAGCATCCAATGAATCTTCCTGTCATATAATTTTCAATCACAGATTGTAACCATTAGAGTTAAGAACAATGTCAAATTTGAGCTCGCCAATAGGTCTCCATTACCTAATATGTCAATAAAATCTTCAGGCAAAACTTTTGGTCCCCCATCCATTGGTAAACCAGATCCATTAAATACACGGCCTTTAAAAACAGAGAATAAGACACAATTACTTTGTGAAATTGCTAATTACATTGCAATCACTGAATTTCAAAAGTCTACACTCAATTTATATCTTCATAAAAATTCTTACCAAGCATATCTTTTGAAACTGGGAGCCTCATTATATCTCCACAAAATTCAACTGCTGTATGCTTCACATCAATTCCAAGAGTGCCCTCAAATACCTTTGTTGAAGCATTCAAAACAAATTATGCAAAGCAGCAAGTTCTTTGATAATATGTATACATTAAGGTGTTGCTATTATAATACTGAAGTTATATGATTGTTGACAATAACTCAATAAGACATTTAATGAAAATTACCTGAACCACTGCTTTTGAACCACTCACTTCAAGAACTTGACCATGTTTAATTTCACCATTTTTTAGGGCAAGTTTTACAACTTCACCAAATTTTGGAAACTAAATCGTCAACATATTTTATATTTTGATAATAAATTATAAAATCCATAATATTTTGAATTTAATTTCTAAATATATCAATTTTCTTTGTTAAATTATTAAAATGTCTTGTAAATGTTGCGATCGGATTAAGTTGATACATACTAAATTCAAATTTACGAAAACTTGCATGGGAACAATAAAATTATGAAGTTGTAGTTAAGGTTGTCTAGTCTAAAACTATTCTACAAAACTAGGCAACATGCAGCTGAAAACAGTCCCCTTCCATTATAACGGAAATCACTAGCAACTACAGCGGAAATCAAGGAACAAAGTGCCAACTTTCACATGCTCCACTATAACCAGAGGACCTGAAACTCCCGAAATTGTTTTGTAGGCTATCAAACGAAAGGATACATTTATCAAAATGACATTTGATCATTCTTTCATTACCAAATTTCATACTAAGTCTGGGCTCTACAGAATATTCTTTCCTGACATCAAATTTCTTAACCACACTTTCTGCTTTTGCGACCCTATCTTTTTTCGGAGATTTTTTTAGCTTCTCCTTCGAGGAATGCTTCTTATCCACAATAGAATGCTTTTTATCCACACGAGATTCCATGGCGTAACCAACAGACACGGACTGACGCCACAGCAGAAGACGATGATTCAAACATTTTCTTTAGAAAATTTTATGCAACTTTATATTGTATGCATCATTTTTAGCAAATAAATTATTTTTATTTTACTTTTGGTTAGATATAGATCTGTTAATGTTAGGAAGATACTAAAAAGCTCATTAAAACTAGATAAATAATCATGGATGTAATTGTAAAATGTATTAAAATGCTAGTGTTACATTATTTCTAGAAATATTTTTCTTCCAATCTTGCTCACTGACCAAGTGTTTTATCATATATGGAGTGAATGCATGTCTTGCTTTCCCAAGGCTCTTGAAAGAAGGGAAATTTTCTATTAAATATGTAACTTTTCTCAAAATATAATATCATGTCTATAGTCGTTTCTCAAATTTATTTTGTCGTGAGGCACCTTCCAGTAATTACAGTGACTTTCCCGCAGCTTCACATAATTTCAATGTCATGCGAGCTGAAATCAATGCGAAGTTAATTTAAAGACAATAAGGATTTTATTGGTTTGAAACAAATTACTAAGCATTCATTTTAATGTAACAAATCCTCACTACAACGACCTCTCAACAAGGGAGGGTCTCGCTCCGCTCGTCTGACACCATTAATTTTATCATCCCAAGGACCCGCTGTGTGCACTACGGAGTCAGATCCTTCCAAGCATGTGGACCGCAGACTTGGAATGATCTTTCGTCTCATGTCAGATCGTCTGAGACATTGACATTGTTCAAAAATAATCTTAAAGCTCATCTATTTAACCTTCCCTGTCATTAACATTTGGTTTTAAATCCAGCTCGCTCGACTGTAGGACTGATTGATTTGATTACCATAGTGCCTTTTATACCCTGTCATGGATGCTTTCGGCACTTTAAATATAAGCTTTAAATAAATAAATGATCGCACTTTTAAATTCATATCAATGACATTTTTAGAGATACCATGCTTAGCAGACCATGTGTAACCAAAAACACGATGCAAGCGAGAAATTGTGTACGACACTCGTGGTGCCATATTTTGGGACGAAGATTGCTAACGGAATTGAGAACATAATTATACTTACAAATAACTTTAGTAAAATACTAAGAGGGATGCAAGACCTTTTAATTTATTTTAAAATATATATAGGATACTAAATTGTAACTTTAAAACTTTCTTGATTTTTAGATAGAAATTTGTATATCCATTTTTCAGGAAATATAAATCAAATAATCTAATGTGCCGCTTAATATATTTTAACATTTATTAAACCTGAAAACCTTAAACATAAAAATGTTAAAGTTTAGTATTGACCTTTTTTTATATTTTTTATAACAATTTTAAATAAAATATTATTTTAATTATTAATTTTTATGCATAAATAAATTTATTTAAAAATATAAATTGTGATTCTGCACGCGACTTCATTGTTTATCTCAAGACTGCCTTCCTTTTCCGTCTACCGAAGCTCGTTCGAGGTGGGTGTCGCGACAAGTCGAAGTTTTGGCCCTGTTTTGATTATTTTTTCTACTGCGCTTGGATTTACTGCTGCAATAAAGAAATTTTATTTTATTTAGGTAAAATGGGTAGAGTAATCAGGACCCAGCGTAAAGGTGCTGCCGGGATTTTCAAAGCCCACAACAAGCACCGAAAGGGCCCAGCTCAGCTCAGAGCAGTTGATTATGCTGAGAGACATGGATACATTAAAGGTGTTGTCAGGGACATCATCCACGATCCTGGTCGTGGTGCACCATTGGCAAAGGTAGTCTTCCGCGACCCATATAGATACCGCCAAAAGACCGAGACCTTCATCGCTGCCGAAGGCATGCACACCGGACAGTTCCTTTATTGTGGAAGGAAAGGTCAGTAATTACTAATTACTTATTTGTAGATTATATCAGTCATTAATTGATTGTTCTTTCTAGCTGAACTGAATGTTGGAAACATTCTGCCTGTTGGATCAATGCCTGAGGGTACCTCAATTTGCTGCTTAGAAGAGAAGGCAGGAGATAGAGGAAGGCTTGCCAGAACATCAGGAAACTATGCCACCATCATCTCTCACAATCCTGAAACCAAGAGGACTAGAGTGAAGCTCCCATCTGGAACCAAGAAGCTAATTCCCTCAAGCAACAGAGCTATGATCGGTATGATTTGATCTATGATTGGTAACTAAATGATGAATTGAAATTTCTTCACGTTGATCTGAGAACTTATGAAGAATTTCTTTTTCTGATAGTTGTGCAACTATGCATGGAAGTACAGCTTAATTTAATATTTTTAAAATTAATCTGCAAGTGATGATAACTAGCCTCGCTGTGAAGTACACTTAGCACATGTACTACTGAAATAATTGCTAGTATCTGATGTATGGTAGCTTGTTGATATGGCTATGATTATTCATACTTGCCCTCTCTTAAAATCTGATGATTAAGTGTTTATGAGCCATACTTGGAATATTATTGTATGCATGACAGTTTATGTTTTTATTTATAGTACTAATGAAATCATTGGTAAAAAAATTGTGTAATAAGTGGCTGTGATGAATCGTACTTGCCCTCTCTTACAATCTGATGATTAAGTATTTCTGAGCCAATTGACAATATTGGATAAGACTATTATTGAGCTATTGATTGCTTGTTTATTTGATAATTAATTGCAAATGTAGGTATTGTTGCTGGTGGTGGAAGGATTGAAAAGCCAATGTTGAAGGCTGGTAGAGCTTACCACAAGTACAAGGCCAAGAGGAACTGCTGGCCAAGAGTTAGGGGTGTGGCTATGAACCCTGTTGAGCATCCCCATGGTGGTGGTAACCATCAACACATTGGTAAACCATCCACTGTTGCCAGGACCAAGTCTGCTGGTAGAAAGGTAAGAGTTCCTCAATTGATTTTGCTTGGTCTTGCCCTCTGATATAGCAATAGTTAACATGTCAATCATTAAAATTATGGTAACTATTAATAATTTCTCAACAGGTTGGTCTCATTGCAGCCAGGAGAACTGGTAGACTGCGTGGTACAAAGCAGTTGCCAACCAAATCTTCGGATAAGGAGTAAACTGATAATGACCATGTTCTTGGTGTTACAAAATAAAACTAAAAATATTGACTTGTTATTGTACAAAGGGGTGAAGAGCTTAATTTTTTGGGACATTGGGATGTTTTAGCTTATTTGGAAACGAATAATTTTGCCAAAGCAAAGGAATAGTTGCTGTAGTCATTGAGGATGCTTGGCTGTGTGTCAAGTTCGAATACGAAGTTTCTGCAGTAATCGAAATTCTATTAATTGAAAAATTGGGATGAATTTAATGACTTTAAACACTTGCCATTGCGTTTTCTTTCTGGAATTCTACAGTTTGAAATTCGCTGCATTGGTCGTGTTAATAACGTTTAAATGGCGTGAGAAGCTACTTGTTCTGAAAAGAGTTTTTTAATTTGAAATTCTTCTGTAATGTGCAATTGCGTGCTTTGTTAAAGCGGTCGATAAATCTATGGAAAAGTTTTTTTACGACGTTGATCATAATATGAAAATTTATTGCCGGTCAACAATTTAATAGCCAATATAGATCCACAATTAATATATAATGTAACAACCAGACCATATGCAATTCTGGCTGTGTAGCAGTAGTCTCCTAGTTTGACAATGATTCTCCCAATTCTTATCATGGTCATTATAAGCCTGACTAGAAATGGAGATGCCTGGAACTGTCAAGCAACTACTTACGCTCTTGGGGCCGAAAAAATGACGAACTGTCCCTCTGGAATCACTACTTTTGAATCTCTCAAGAGGTTAGATATTCGTCAGTGATAAACGCTTGAATATTTGACGTTCTTTTAATAAAATAAAGTGCTTTTTATGAGTGGTCTTGATTTTAGTTCAACAGATAATTAAAATTTAATTAAACTTGCTCTGAAACAAGAACGATGTGTAACTTTTATATACATTTGTCGAGATGTTATAAACATTCACTCCTTAAAAATAACACAGTAGAGTAGCTAGGGGGATGAGGCGACATGGGCGATATGCCTAGGGACGACAAATTAATATTGATAAAGGAAGCATCAAATTATCAGTTTCGCCCCGGGCGCCGAAATCCCGAGCTACGCCTTTGTTTATAAACATTCACTCTTTATATTGAACACTAATTTTGAGCATTAATGATTAAATAATAATACATTTAAGAAATAATTTAATAAACTAACCATATATAGGCAGGCGATCGACATCATTACCCTCATTCGAAGTTGCATGTTGTACCATCCTAGGTCAAGAATTGAATGTTCTCTTTCCACGGCACCAGTTACCGAGCAATTCAATGGCTTTTCGTTTTACTCTGAAAACTGTCAAAAAAAGATACCTGCTCGATTAAGGCTTTGTGAACACTTTACAAGTGGATCACTGAACACCACCTTAGTCAGCTTGAAAGTAATGAACTGGAAGACTTGCATTCCAATTCTCCAGACAACAAATGCTGTGGTAATGTTGTTATTAATTATTAAATAATGTGACTTTATGAAGTAAGAGAATATTATTTTCGCCAGAAACTACTGATTATTTGTCATATGTTATGTTTCTACATGAATAAAACTTTAACAATTTTTATAAACTTTGTAAAAATGTACAAAATGTTTATTTTGAGGGATTGGTCACATCTGCACCAGCTACTACTTCGCAAATTTGGATTACGGTGACTATTAATATTTATTACATGACATCATTCCGTTGATTTTGTGAGTTCACACCACACTTACAACAGTATGTCTACACATTCTACACCTCTTCAGCCGATATTCTATCAGGCACAGATGGAGATTTGACTGTTAATGCTGTTTGGACAAGTGGCTTTGTAGAAAACTTTGTTATTTATGGAAGGGGATTGTATGTTTTTGATCTCGCCGCTAAAGACAAAGTATCTTTCAGTAGACAAGGAATTGGCGATTTAGTGAGCCTCAGGTAACGTTTTCCTCATTCGAGGTAACAATAGAATTCAACCAAATTCAAGTAATCTAAGGATTAGATTGCACCACTTTCAGCTTTTCATTGACACAGTATGGCATAGGTCCAGATTGGCTGTGGTCTACGGTAATCGTACTTTACGACATATGAAAATTAAATGAATAATGCGCTTTATTAATTAAGTTGTTTTGAGTTTGATAGTTCTATTAATTTTCAGATTACTGTAGCAGACTCGTATAGACGAATGTTATGGACCTTTCTGAATACCAACAACGTTTGGATGGCTTCAGTGGGCTGGAAAATGAATTTGACAAACCCAGCTGTTTCGTATTATTGATTACTTTCGGGTTGAGAAAAGAGAATAATTTGGAAAGTTAGACGAATAGTTTAATAATTAATTAAATCGACATTAAATTTTTAAACCACTTGTTAAATGGACTAGTCATTTCAAAAATTTAAATTCAACAATCTACCAAAATCATGTTTTCAATTATGAATCCCTGTAAAGTCAGCGACAGTAAGAGCGTCATACGACAGCGACACTACTGGCTCACCAGTAGTGTCCAAGAGTCGATAGACATAATCGAGGAGGGTTACAAGGGAGCAATGCCACCTCACACCTCAAGAATATGTACATTAACACAACTGCCTGATTAGTTCTCTAATCGCTCAAAACCAAATAAAAAATAACCCGCTCAATTTTTCAAAAAAAGTCCACAAAATTAGATGGTGACCTTTTTGAATCACTTTCAAGCTTCAGCATAGTGAAATCAGGAAAGATAATAGAATTTCTAAATATGATATCTTGAGTAATATCCCGTGAAATGACGCTCCTGCTGCACTAACCCCAACCAGAGTATAATGCAAATCTCCAACACTAAAGCTTTACTTGGAAAAGAAAGTATTCCTAAAAGTTTCTGCAACAAAACAGACAGCTGACAGAAGCATTGAAGGAAGAGTTTGTGTGGAAGTTCGCAGATTTCATGGATCCTTAATTCGATTTATTGATTTCTCCATTCAGTGGTGAACATTATTCAGAAAGACCAGCTGGATCTAGTCGGCTTGCAAATAAAAAAAGATAAATTTGACCTTTAAATAAGCTTCATAGATTTCATGTGCGCTCAAAAATTTGCAAATTTAAGGAAATTTTCACTTGCTTAGGTCAATGTTCATGTGTGAACAAAAATTTTTCATGCTTCAATATTAACAGGTCCAAAAGCATAATTGTGGCATTATATTAGATTGGAAAGTTGCACCCATTCAAGTGAATTTCATTCAGAAACTCTATTCTAGATAAGATGGAAGTTGCTGTGATTAGCCGTATGCATTTCATTAATTTTGGTCCAAATCTAAGTTGCTAATGAAAGTTTAAGATATCATTTTGCTTCCCCATCACCAATTTTAAATGAGTCGCATTAAATCTTTGTATGCAGCCCGCCATTGGCCAGAACTAATTCCAAGATAAAGAGACTGCAAGATAAGATTCATAACCCGTTTATATTCTAAGCAAGGAATTTGTGAGATGAAGGAACCGGTTTATCTAAAAAAAAAAACGAAAACAAACTAGAATGTTACTAATTAATTGCTAGCCGCTATTTAAATTATATTAACACAATATTCAATTTGACCTTTGGA
Source organism: Hirudo medicinalis (assembly GCA_011800805.1). Taxonomy (NCBI): domain Eukaryota; kingdom Metazoa; phylum Annelida; class Clitellata; order Hirudinida; family Hirudinidae; genus Hirudo; species Hirudo medicinalis. The sequence continues at coordinate 45,771 of MPNW01000224.1, read as the reverse complement.
AATATATTATATCAGTAACACAACCTTAAAGTTTTAAATTTTATACAACAATTCTTGATCGTGAAAATTTATAAATTTAAGCAGTTTAGCAAATTGATATAGATAACCAAACCCTGCGTCACTGCAGATGTTCAGTAAATTAATTCATTAATAAAATCTAGATTAAAATTACTTTATAAAACAGTTTCATAACCTTTGACCACGATGCGTTATAAGCAAACATTTTACCCAGTCCGCCTAAACGAGCGGAAGTTTTAATTCATTACGGGAATTCAAATGTTCGATGGGCTATAGTGCTCCCACTGAGCGGGGCTGATTTATAGAACCGGATTATATGAACATGACGGCTATCAATTTGTGCTTCAAAAATGACGCTGATGTTCAGCTAATGATTCAAATTGCTGGCGCGTTCGACACTTTGTTAAGCAGTGCATATACTTGGGTGACTGAAATCGAAGAATCCACATCTCCCGTAAAAAACTATGAAAAGTACGATTGATTTTTAGAGCTTGAGAGTTAATAATCGATTGGTTGTTTATGAACTTACGCTTTAATCTGGAATTATCTTTATGGAGCCACGACTGAGTGTTCTCACTTTGTCACTCAGCCAAGATATTTGTTTATCACTATATTATTTACAACTATGACAGCTCATGTAAAAGTTAACATTAGGCAATCAACATCATAGGTTTGATGCCTCTGATTTTAAAGAGGTGTATACTTTAGAACATTTAGTTGATGTTGTGTTGCTAAAATCACTTACTTGTCATTATCAGGAAAGATGTTGTGTGCATTCCCAAAACACCATCACAAATAAGGGCAAAGAGGACTCGTGTTGCAAAAAGACGGAAGTCTTCATGCCTACCAAGTACAGCAGTTAAGACCAGTGTACACAAGAGAACTACTAGAACAACTAAAACTTTAAATCAAGAACGGGAAGAACCCACTGGCAGGTTATTGGAAATTTGCATTTATTTTCCATACTTTATCATTTTACATTCACCAGTGAATTAATTTGTATTAATGGATTTTTAATTTCTTTGGCTTTCTTGAATAATATAATTAGTTTTTTTTTTAATGACTTTTTTTTAGTGCCAAAACAGAAGAAGGTTGGAATGTTAAAGCAGGTCTCCACAATGAAGCTCACTCTAAAACAAATAATCCAAGTTCAAGTGGGGTAGATACTAAGAAATCCTCTGGAGTTTCTGGACAATCCATTTGCATTGAAGGTGCAGTTAATTTACCATTTAAGAAAACCAGTTCAAGACTGAGAAAGAATTTGTTAGCAGAGTTTGATAATTTGCTTGATGCCTCCTTAATTAAGAGAAGTAAAAGCAGGGATGGAAAGGCTAAACAGAAACAACATTCAGAAGAGGAAAACTGTTTTGCTATTGAAGAGACAACAGAAATAAATGTTGATGCCCAACAAAATGTTAATACCAATGAAATTAAGTCGGCCACTCCCCAGAAGGATAGAATTCAAGGCAAAGAATTTGTTGAAGCTCCTGTAGAAGATGAGATTCCAAGCACTGAATCTTTGAAAGTGGAAGCTCTCAAACCCCTTATGGAACCTGAAACTGTGCTGGATGATAAACCATCACCATCCAAAGTAACACTCTCTAAGGAAGATATTGACAATCCACTGCATGACTCTGTTTCTTCTAATGAAATCCAAGCCCAATTGATGGCAGATCTTAAAGCTGCTGAAGAGGAATTAACTGTATGGAAATCTAGAGAAATTGCATCCCATGAAAAATGTGCTGAGAAAGTCAATCATTTGGAAGCTGTACAGTCAGATAAGAATGATTTTATTAATGAACGAATACTTAAAGAGGATGATGGTCAATTAGAGGAGAAAGGAATTGCAGAAGTCAAACAAGCAGTACCCAACGTGAGCAAAGAAATTTCGGTTAGCAGTGTGGAAGTGGCGGAGTCAAATATTCAGACGGAAATATTCCCAAAGAAGAACTTCACAGGAGAAGTGAAGAGGAAATCCAATAAATCTAATAATCAAGCCAAAAGGAGAGAACATTCACAATCGAGGGGTAAAAAATTCAAAACAGCTCAAAATTCCAATGCATTGTATGAAGGGCAAAGTCCTCATGTGGGTTTGCCATTCGTGCAGACATCCTCGTCTTCATCCTCTGACATTGTTCAACTTAAACTTCAACACAAAGAATTAGAAAAGAAACTGCAAAAAATGTTCTCTTTTGAATCTGCTGCAATTTCAGCGATGCCAAGCCGTGATACTTTTAGAAAATTCACTAAAAGTCGTGAGAATTGTGAAAGTTCAGAAGTTGCAAATGTTGGCTTGACACCACAAGCAACATCTGATATATTTGTTGCAAAAAACATTGAGGTGGCACCTTCAGAGTTGCAAACAACAGTTTTGAAAAATGTTACACAAGAAGAAATTGTAACTGCTTCGTCTAGATCCTCTGCATCTTTGAATACTGGACTTGAAGTGGAAACTGTTTTTGAAGAGATTAGGGATGTTACTTTAGCTTGTAAGAATGAACGAAATATGGCTACTAATGGAGAAGGGAGAGTTGACGATCTCCATACTGTTGAGGATAGAAATTCTGGGTCACTGAAATATGGTGAGGTTGAATGCAAAAACAGTGTTGATCATGAAATGGATCCATTCTGCAGAGACAGTGGATTTGCTAGCATCTACTCTAGAGATACAAGACATTCTGTCAAATCAAACTGCTTCATTGTACAACCACTTCGAGAGGAAGAACATAATCCAGCTTTAGATGATCTAGTGCCATCATACCCTGAAGAAAATGCATGCATGGATTCTGAAAAGTCAACAGAATTATTTGATATGATAATGTATCATCATCATCAACATCTTCCATATGTCTCGGTCTCCCCACACAATTTGGGTGAATTTGTTCCCTCTATTGCTAATGGTGATGGAAGAATGAATATTGGAGGAGAGTCAAAGTTGCTTGGTTTAGAAACAATTACTTTACCCAGTTTCATCAATCCTGGGTTCTTGGATCAAAGCTTGTCATCAAATAATATTTATGGAGAGGATATCTCACAAAAAGGAAGCGCTGAATTGGAACAGCACAACTTTGGAGAACATCTTGAATGCACGAGCGGCTGCTCCGAACGAGGATCAAGCACCGCCGACCCCGAGAAAATACTTTCATTTAAATCATTTTCTCCGCTAAAAAACAAAGACATTTCTGATGTTTCCAAGTTTCAAGCAAGCATATCTCGGACATCCTTTTCGAAAGCCTCAGTCAAAGATAGGGGAAGATTGTTCTCTCCGCTTACATCATCACCTTCATTCTTATTTTCTACAACATCGACTACCTCTACTGTGCCGATTTCTCGGCCACTTACGACATTCACTGCAAACTATTCTCCTAAAGTGTTGTTACCTCGGTCGCCAAAGCACGAAGCTGAAAATGGTAGCAAGTTTTCTAATACCTTATTTTCGACCGATGCTCCGACCAAAAGTTACAAATCTCCCGTTAAACTGAACTCTGCAAACTTTTCTGAAAGGGTGTTTTGTAAATCGTCCCTGAAACCCGTCTTCTCATCAAACTTGAAGACTCCTTTGAAATGTTCTCTCTTTGAATCTGGCTCGAAGGGTGTTCATCTCAATGTTGCTGTTGTCAAGACCTCTTTCAATCCTGCCACTTTACCTGCTGCCAAGAAGCTCGACGACGGAGGAGACGTGGCTGAAGACGACGAGAACTCCGCGTCGGTCGGAAGTACGGCATCGTTCAAAGAGAGGGACGCGAATGTCGAGAGCACCGACGGCAACGCTAAAGGGAGTCCGGTGAAATCATTGTTTTCTAATATTAAAGATTCCTGTAAAAAAATCTGGTCGTTCAAGAGATCTCCATCTCCGCATTCTAAATTTGACGATAAGAACAAGATATCATTTTTTCCGGTGTCTCCCAAAACACCCGATGTTTTGCTCGATGTCGACAACAGAGATGGTTTTGAGAGTGAAGTAAAGAGGTTGGATGCTTTGATGACTTATTGTTATTCTCGTATATATCACATTCTAATTTAACATTTAACAGGGAAAATAAGTTATTGGAAATAATCTCCTGCGACTCGCAAGTGAGTCTTAAGTCACCCGACCTAGCTCCTCCTTGCACGCCCATTCGATCTCAAACGATTCGAAGGACGCCGAGCGTGACGACCTCGAAAGTCGCGTCGATGAAATCTGTCAATAAAAACCATGAAAAAAATGATACTTTGGCTTCAATTAAGAAAAGCAAAAAGAAGTCAACAACACTCAAGGTTGGTCTTCCATGGAGAAAAAAGAAGAGGAAAAGTTCAGGACATTATTCCAGAAAAATTTCCTCTGAGTTTAAAAAGTTTGAACTGCTACAAAAACAGGCTTTGAATCTTGATGATGAGTTCGATGATATTGCCAAAACATACAAGACCAATGGTGGTGATTCCTTGGACATCGATACCATCTGCAATGAAAACACGTCCGTGGTCGCTCCAAAGAATCTCAACACGACGTACTTAGTGACTTCGAGCAACCATACTTTTTCCTCAGCAAAATATTTATTGCAAGGAAAGTCGACAGGCATTTCATCGATCCACTTGCCCAGCAGTGCAAAAGCAGATAACACATTCCTCTTAAGTGGACCCACTCAACCAAGCAGCATTCCAAGCGAAGAGTTCATTCCAACTCCTAATGCAGAGGAAAGGAGGTCAAGCAATAAAAGGCATTCAATTGATGCAGGTCTGCATGAAGTAAGGTCTTCAGCTTTGAAGTATATGAGAGTGTCTGGTCAGTACAAGGACTCTAAACCAATCAATGAAGGTAGCAAGACTTTACTTTATTTTCTTGAAAAAATTATAGCAACATTTTAAGGTTCAGGCACTTTCGTTCAAACAGGGTGTGAAATTGTTCGACCTGATATCACTGAGGAAAAGAAGCAATTTCTTACATCACTGGTGGCGCATAATAATGAAGAAGAAAGTGCTGCTGGATGCAACGATTTGAGGATGGAGCCAAACACAAAAGCAGCAGAACAGGCCACAAAAAAAAGTCCCAAAAGAATTGTAACCTGCCAAACTGAGGTTCCACATCTTCCTTCGAAAAGTGACAATCACCTCATTGAGGGGAGTTGCAGTAATTTAAGAATGCCTAGAGAAAACCTCCAAGTGTAAGTGCCTCTAATGCATTTATAATTCTTTGTAAGTAATATGGTGCATAAATTCCCATCATGGCTTGTTGATTTATGTGAAGTAATTTCAATCAGAGCCTCTCCATCAAAAACTGTGTCTAGGACCACCATCCTCAAGGACAAATTCAAGCAATTCTTTCAGTCTGGCAGCACCGACCGGAAAGTGGCGTTGACGTCCACTCCTTCGACGGTTTCACTTCCTCAACGCGTCGCGACGCAATTTGCCGACTCAAAAAGTCACCGAAGAGTGTCGAAAGGTTCGACAACAAAGAAATCAAAGTTCTGTTCCTCTCTGTTTAAGAATAGAACCACTACTAAGGTGATACTTTTAATGATAAAATCATTAAAGACACATCTAATGTTAATATTCTTTCACACAGGTCCATAAAAGGACTGGCTATGAGTCCGAGACGTCGGATGGTTCGGTTGCTTGCAGCACGGATTCTAAGGTACATAATAGCGGCATCATTTTAATCAATTTCTGTGAATGTCTTGGTGTGACTAAAACATGGACTGTGACATTAATAATATATAAATCATTATATGCAAAATATTAAGTAAGGAGGTGGTGTTTAATGCAGAGCATCACATCAAAGAAAATGATATCAAACAAGTATCCTGCAAATTACTTTTCTGCTAAAAATCAAACTCCTTCAGTTGGGAAAGCAATAAGCTCAGAGGCAAGTAACAAGTTATTTATTTGCTTGCTGCTTGGTTTGATTTTGTGATGCAATTTTTGATCTCATTGACTGTAGGAGCTGTTCAAACAAAAGTTTGTCGACAAGAAAAACAGATTGGAGGAGGCAGACAAAAGAAAAGCCGATCACAAATTGAAAAAAGCCGAAGAAGCCAGAAGGTCTGAACGAGTGTTCTTGCCACATCTTTCAAATGCATTTTAAATCTTCAAGATTTGAATCCAAAAATTTCAAATTGCTTTACATTAATGGAGTGATGTTCTCCCTACTAGGAAAAGAGAAGAGAAACAGATGCTGGTTGAACAAAGGAAGAAGGAGCAGGAGGAGAAGGCCAGACAACAAGCTGCTGCAATGAATCAAAAGATGGATGAGAAACTCAGAATGACTCAAAAGATTTTGCATGAGAAAGAAAAAGAAGAAAAAGAGAAGCAAAGATTGAGGTGGATTCTTAATATTTGACTCTTGTGATGTGCTGAAATAGTTGTTGTGATGGTTTGAAATAAATTAATTTTAACGTTCCCATAATGTAAGCCTAATCATAACCACGAAGTGATGTGATAATGCTGAACATATGATATTTGAAGGGAGAAGAGGATGTTTGAAGCCGAACAGAGACGGAAGCAGGAAGAGGAACTCAAAGCTCAGGTCCTTCTCCAGCAGGTATTTGGATTACGGGTCTATATTTTACTTGAGCCATTTCAATAGAAACTGCTGTAAGTTTGTTTTAGCCTATAATTAACTCACAATTGTTGACACTTCTTATTGCATTATTCATCAAATTGAACAATTTGTGAGCCTTGTTGTGTTGTTAATGACCTTTATTACTGTCATCATCATTTTTATTATTTCCTGACCAGGAAAGAGAAAGGGAAAAGCAAGAGGAAGCCTTTAGGAGACAAAAAGAATTGGAAGCTCAAGAGAAGAACCAAAAAATGGCTGAAATTAGAAAAATTGAAGAAACAAAAAGGATGGAAGCAGAAAGGGAGAAAAAGTTGGTGATGTAAATGTTCATTGTTCATAGTGTGGAATGTTCATTTCATGGTTCACATAGGTTCTAAAAAGTTCTAAATTTTTAGTACTTTAAAACTTGGATTTTTAGTACAAAGTCCTAAAAAATATGAGGGAAGTTCTGAGAGGATTAAAACAGTCCTAAAATTTTACTGGAATTTAATTAAAAAGTCTTATTGAGGAATCAAAAATAGAGACCTTAAGAATTTAATTTTGAGTATTAACATGGGTTGATGTTAAATTGATATTTTCAGCCTTCATGTATTTATATTTTGTATTACATATCTAGAGTCTAAAAACACAATAAATGTAGTCTTGGTATTTATGTTAATAATTTCTTTCCTAAAAATTGAACAAAAAGTCCTAAATCTAAGTTTCCAAATTCTTGTATGAACCTTGTGATTTTCACTCGTGAATTTTTATTGAAGTCTGATAGGCACATTGATGTTTAAAAAAGAAAGAAAAAAGATGTGCAGATGTGATGACCACAGATTGTAGTTTAAATAATGATTACTTCTCGTAGGATGCTCCAGGAAAAGTTGAGACAAGACCAGGAAAGGTTGAAGCTGGAGAAGTAAGTCTTTTTATGGTTCTTTTTGTGATTTTCACAAGGAGTTTATGTTCTCGATGTTTTACAGAGAAGCCAAGGACAAGTTCAAGATGGACATGGTAAGAGGCCTTATCATTCAACATCAATAAATTATTGATAATTTTCCATATCTTTTCACAATTGTCCAACTTTTTGCAAGAAGTCGATGTTGCAATTAAAATAAACTATTATTTTTATATATCTATTTTGTACATATGTAATTCATAAGAAATAAATCACTTATGTTTAAAGAAGTCAGATATGGAACGGAAAAGAGATGAACTGAATAAAAGGTTGGCAGAAGAAAAAAAGAAGAGAGAAATAGAGAAGAAGTTAGATGAACACAACAAGAGAGTGTTGAACAATCACCTGAAAAAAGGACACAGGTTAGGGTGCTTGTTGGTTTTGATTATTTATTCTTTTGAGATTTTTATTGTTTATTGTTGTTCACTTAAGTGCCAGTGACTTGAGCAAACGAATGATGGCGTTGTTAAGCCCCGACAACTACGACATCTCCAACATAAAGTTCGGAGATTGTACAGATGATGAAGACAACCCTAGGAAAAGGGTTCCAAAATGGGCAACAGGTAAGTCTTAAATAGTAATCATTGGATACCAACTTAGAGGTCTAATTTTGAGTTTAATTCTATCAGAACCGTGGCTTTCGGAGGCCGTTCTCGGACAGCACCTCAACCCTCCCGATCTCGATACGATATTCGACCTTCAGTTCAGCATCGACCTCTGTGAAGCATTCTCCAGACAAAAGCCTCGTTTCTTCAAAAGAACCAGTTCAGCTCACTGGGACACTGCTCCTGTGACTCATAATATTAAGTGGGTTTTAATGAGTTGATGCTACTTAGATGTGCATGCTCTCATGCAAAATGACGAGATGACTTATATTATCATTAATTTTCAGCTTGCAGACAGTAGAAGAAAAGTAGTGCCTAGTTTGGAAATATAATTATTTCTTGGACGATCTTGCTTTAAACTGTGTTCAACCATTTTCAGCACTTTTGACACATTTGAGTTTTGTCACTGTTCTCATAAAGATGGTGAACATTTTTCATGGATTAAGCCCTGCAACTGTTTGATGTTTATCTAGTTTACTAAAAAGCTGATTTTGTAGCACTATGAACTTGCTCCTCACTGGAGTGATGGGATATTTTTTCTTATGTTGGAAGAAATGTGCATTCACAAATTTGTTAATTTTCTGTTTAAGAAACCAAAACAACTAAAAAATATGTCTGCACCTCAGTAGTCTTCTTTTTTTGATCAGAAGTCCTCGTTTTGCTTGATGTGAGGCTCGTGCGATTTCGAGAGGGGAAAGTTTTGGTTATTGGCAATGCTACACCTACGAAATGTAATTACCTGTTAATATAAATAGGTTTGATGCTAGCTGCTAGAGAATTAAGCTTTGGAGTCCTTTACATGCATAAGAGCACTGAGACTTCTCAGTGATTGAACATCTGCTGTTGATAATGGTTTAAAAGGGGTGCAATTAAATTTGTCAGAGTAATGATCTTTAGGTGCGGGCAGAGCGGCTACTCCAACTATTTAATTGAAGCCCGCTGCATAACGAGCGATTAACTTCCATCAATTGCCATCGGCCATTCGGCGTCCTAGTTATGACGAAATCATGAAATTGTTAAGTGGTTCGTCAATAATATTAACAAGATTCCCATTTATTTTGTAATAATTCTTTGGATCTGCTCTTTACAGCGGAATTTCTATTCTAAAACTTCTATGAAACTAGTAAAAAAAATGCATGTGCGAGAAAAGTCACAACACAATTCGGATTTTCAAATCATGCATCCACCGAATCTCGTAGTAACAATGTCATGTCACCGCTTGGATTTTCTTCACGCTTTTTGAGATGCAAACGCTTGGAATAGCTATGAACCAGCTTCTTCAAGTTGTTATAGCTGATGTATAAGGTCTCTCTATCCGCTCCGACAGTTTCATATAAAAAGCCCTTGATTTGGAAAATGTCTTTTTGAATTTGTTCATCGGTGAAGGTGGTTGGCTGGGTTTCATAGGAAACTTTACTGGAGAGTCTATTTCCACTCTTTAGCGATATGACTGGGAGGTGTAGGTCCCCATCTTCTTTCAAAAGAACTTTATTTTTTTCGGACTCATCGATTTCGAAAGAAATGCTTTTAATGGAACCCGTCTTTGGATTAACGATCAGGGCCTTTTCAGTATTGGGATATTTGAGCTCAGGGTCCTTGGTTTCCTTAAGTTCCTTAGACTCCTTACGCTCATCAGTTTCCTCATCTAATCGAGATTCATCGACAAAGTTGCACTCCACGGGCTTATTCTGGCTTGGTAAGTTGAAGCACCAACTCCTAATATCTTCGAAGCGACTACCGGCGTTGGTCGGAGTGTCAGGGCACGATTTGACGAGGTTCTTCCTAACTTTAATCTTCGAACTAGCTCGACTTTGAGAATTGTCTAGATGCTGGTGCGAAGACACCCCAACAGTTTTGCGGTAGCTCTTCACGCCCAAAATATTCCTCCGAATAAAATTCCTGCTTTCACGGGGTTTTTTAGGTCTCTTACTTCTTGAGGTTGCTCTGGAGGACTTCCTTGGACTTTCATCTTCATTTGGATGATTGGAAGACAAGTGTTTCGATACTTTGGCTTGTGTCTGAAAAGTCATTTTGTCTTGAAAAATGTTGGAATTATTTAGAGTTGGAAGTTTGTTGTTCGGAAGAGTTATGGTTTTCTGGAATACTGGTTGCTGGTCACTCTCCATTTCATCCAAAGCAGTGAAAGATCCAGTATTTTGATTTTTAGCACGGCCACCAGTTAAGGTTTTTCCCAATAAATATCTTTTATCCCTGTTTTGTTGCGTTGCGACGCCGCCTGAAAGTGTGAGTTTGTCATGGAATGGTCGTTGATGGTGCATATGCTCTGTATTGTTGACCACTTTTCGCGACTCCAAATTTTCTGAAAGGCGCAAACTTTTGATCCAAGCTTGGAGCAGACTGTTTTCCTTTTCTTTTGTAATGGGTCCAGACTTTACTGACGATTTGTCGGAAGTGTTTGAATTGTGGCTTTTGAAGTGGACGTTGCGATCATCAAAATTCATTTTGGCAGATTCTTTGTTACCTTTAAAAGTTTGTCTGTGCTTAGTTTCCACGAAAATTGAATCCCCTCTCTGATCGACACCACATTCGAGCAGGCCTGAGGTATCACAGGTTTTATCAATTTTCCTCCCATAAGACCAGAAGGACCTCTTATCCACGAAGTCACCCTTTATTTCTTTTATGATTTTTGCATCTTCTTCACCATCGCTTTCCTCGGTTAGGTAAAACATGTCAACGTCACTATTTTCATGACTCTTGTTATTGCTATTATTGGTTACTTTAAAGTTTTTGGGATTGACACTGAACCTTGGACAATCGTCAGTTGTCTTTTTTATCATATCGGCAGAACATGGAAGGGGATGATCAAAGAAAGCCATGTTGTAACATATTGGGATGGATAAGATATCCATTTGGCGACCAGGAATTTTGTCAAATATGGTGTTAGCTGGCACTGGCTTTGCTTTCTGTTCATTATCGAGATTGCAACAAGTCTTCGAATTTGGACCAAGCTTGAGTTTCATGACTTTATGTGTTCCAGTCATAGAATTACAGCATGAATCTTTGCCATTACCAGACTGGCAAGGTTTATCGAATCTGATAGGAATAATGACATTGTTTTTATGTTTGGGGCACTTGAAGTCATGGAATTTGGAGTGGATGGGACATCCGTTGTCAGTTATGAGTTGGATGGGAATGTACTTCTCATTTTTATTTTTACCATGGATAGGACAATGTTTGTCGCGATGTTTGCCATTAAAAGCTTTATCAAACGGTGTGCAGCACGTTGTCTGCTCAAAGCAACATCGAGATTGGTCGTGTTTGAATCCGCCGCAGCACGCCATTACGAACTCCTGCTTGGACCATCAAGCATCTTCAAATCAAATTGAGACCATTGATCGGTGATGTCCAATGAGATCTTTAGATGATTTGCTGTTGAAATGTATTTCAATTTCATAATGGTTTGTTTTTTTTTATAACCAAACATTTCAAAGTTAAAACTAGGAACGTCATTTCAGCTTCTCTTAAGGAGGCAAACTTTTTTTTGCTTCTCACCCAAAGTCAGGCAATGGGTAGGGCAACAGCTACTAAGAGCGGCCCTCCTCTCCCCCTACATGACGTCCCTGGGTAAGGCTACTATATTAGTAGCAGTTCTAAAAGAACTTGACGCAAGAGGACACATATCTTTGGAAACCGATTGTAAGTTCTTGACATGGTTAGAACTACCTTGTTTGTATGACATAAAGCGTAAGGAAATATAGGATATTGTAATTCAAAATAGGAGAGTGTAAAACTATGATAACCCGAATTCGTTTGTTAATGGTTTGATATTTAGTTTTAAGAGGAAATGCATGGTGACATGCAACAAAATTCTGTTTGAATTTAATCAATATGAATTAATGTGAAGTATTTATTTTATAACTGAATATAGCTACCAAATAGGTTAAATCAAAAGTTTTGTCTGAAAACATTGGAGAAAAGAACTAAGGAAAAAAACCAAGTGGAAACGAACTTTGTGAAGGACATAGACAGCCATAAGATAGTAAAAAAGTTAGTGGCTATTGTCATCCATAAATAACGCTTAATGTGACGAGTGGGTCTTCAATTTTTCTGTAAAAGAGTGAACGACTTGGACACCCTGAGGCCAAAACAATTCCAGACTCAAGCACCACAAATTAACAAAGTCATTTTCAGAGAAATTTATAAATGTCCTTCTCATCAAGCAAATAACCAAGAAATTAAAAAGCTACACGTTCAAGCTTACCTGGTTCCAAATTTCTGAACAGCTCTTCTGTAACAAATAATAAGAGCGGGCTTTTAATAATGTTATAAGTTTATAATTAGCTGATTTTTAGTGCTGTTATATGTAGTTTCATAATACATTAATTATTTTTGAAAATAAGTTTCGGCACGTTGAAATTTTACTCTTTTTTTTATTTTCAACTGTTATTGTAAGCCCCGCTTGCGTCACTAATAAATTTTTTGCAACCACAACTTAGGTAGAACTAGTGCATAATTAATTATTCTATGTTTTTATTTGTAAAATTACTTATTGGAATGAATAGAAAGTTAAAATTTTCAAAATGAAATTGGCGAAGGGCTCATTGACGTTTATTTCGATTTCGATATGCCTCGTAATTTTCTCAGGTTCTGATATAATTGTAGATCAAATAAGTTTTAACATTGTTAAAATGATTATAAAATACTATTGTAATTTTGTGAATAGCGGAACATTAATGCCAGCATATAAATAAGCTAGTTTACATACCAGAAGGATGTTTACGTCTAGGCACGATTGGTTTAATTAATTTTTGGTTGTTATGGTCAGATTTTGATAAGGTAAGCAGCATAAAGTGATGAGTGAAATAACCTAATTATTTGTAAGCTAGGCCATGTGAAACAATAACGTTAAACATCTTTCAAGTTAGCTCTCTCATGTAGTCATTATAAAATGCTTTCTTTTTTATAGGTGAGGTTATGAGTTGTTCAGCACTGGTGGTTACCAAAATTAACTAGTTTGAAAATTTCATTTGATGTTAGCAAAATTTTATTAAAATATCTGTTTTCTTATCGTTACAATTTATTTACTTTTTAACTAGAAATCTTAAGTTGGCCTAAATACGTAACATTTTTAGAATAGGAAAATGTATAAATAACGCATAATTTCATTTAAGTCTTAGTTACTTTCATTTTTATTAGAATTAGGTTTAATCGATCATGTCTCTTGTCAATCAGCACCTTCTTAGCACACATTCAGCTTATGAAATTGATGCTCTATCCACTAATTCCAATTGTGAGTTGATTTAATTTTAAATAAACTTAATTTATGGATTTTGTCAGTGACTTTTAGTTGGAAATGCTTCTCCAAGATGTTCTTTTGTTATTGAAATTCAACACTCATTTTAAAGCAAATATTTTAAAGTGCTTTTTTTAAAAATGCTTCCGCAGCCGATTATGCCGAGATTGGAGAAATTTTGCCTGGTGGCAGAGGTGCGTTGGCAAGAATGAAATTTCAGATTTTTTAATGCATTTCAATTTATTTTAGAGATTTCACTTTATTTATTGCATTTATTAAAATAAACTATTAATAATAAAAATTTCTTTCATTTGAAAAAATTGCTTCTCAAATTGGGTTAAAATGTAATTTTAATATAAAAGTCCCATCAGAATTGCTTTGAACGATTCATTTTATGCCTAGGTGGAAATAACTTAGAAATCAACAGAGAGGATTTGGTGATCAAAGATATTTTGGGCGTGGGGCAGTTTGGGGATGTTTTCCGAGGGGTTTACAAGACGAAGGTGAGTAGTATTTGAACCTTTGAGAATTGTTGCTGTATTTTTTGTTTTTAAAATCTTTTATTTGTGATCTTAAGTTATTTATTTGTAATTTTTGTTTCATGATTATGATGAATCTATGATCTTGATTTGCATTAGTGGGGTGAGCAGATCCAAGTAGCCATAAAAACCTGCAAGTTGGAGATGGAGGGAGAAACTGCTGAGAAACTTCTCAGTGAAGCTTGTATGATTTCATCACTTTTAAATATTCATTGGATTGTATATCTATTTATTTGGAATATTTATTGTAAAATGCTCTGATAAACAATTTGTCAACTAATAAATAATTTTTAAATAATTTGTCAACCTCTAGCTGTAATGAGCCACTTCCACCACCCTCACATCACTCAACTTATTGGCGTCTGCTCTAAAGATCAGGTGCTTATTGTCATGGAACTAGCAGAACTGGGAGAGGTGAGAATTATGTTATTTTTAAATACTTCAAAAACTCGTAAACACGTCCGCACGACGGTTCGTCGAAGCGGCGACGACAATCGAGTGATCGAATCGATCGTGATTCTGCAGATGAGGAGTTTCCTTCGAGAGAACCGACACGTGCTCGGCATTCCGACCCTGATGACGTACTGCTATCAACTGAGCGCCGCACTGGCTTATTTGGAATCGAAGCATTTCGTGCACAGGTCTGCAATCGAATGTTTCGTCAAAATTATTTTAACGTCGCCTCAAAACGGATTCGTCGATTCAGAGACATAGCGGCGAGAAACGTCTTGGTGTCCTCGATCGATTGCGTCAAACTTGCAGACTTCGGGTTGTCGAGGATGTTGATGGACGAGAACTACTACACGGGTTGTTTGCGTGTTTGTCGTCGAGCCGATTTATGACTTGTTTTCGTGC
>MPNW01000224.1:3460-30992 GCA_011800805.1 Hirudo medicinalis | reverse complement strand
TAATTTGTAAGCATAGAAATGTTTATGCTGATGTGCAATTTAAAAGTTGTTAATTTTCAGCTTCGATCGAAGGAAAACTGCCAATAAAGTGGATGGCACCAGAGTCGATAAATTACAGAAGATTTACTTCGGCCAGCGACGTGTGGATGTTCGGTGGGTGCTCGGTCGTTCGGAGCTTCGCGGGGCCCGATGTTTTAACGACAAGTTATTTATCAAATAAAGGTGTTTGCATGTGGGAAATTCTTTCCTATGGCACCAAGCCCTACTTCGGGGTGAAGAACAGCGACGTGATCACGAGGATCGAAATGGGCGAGAGGCTCCCTCTGCCCGAGATGTGTCCGCCGAGCTTTTACAACCTCATGTGTCATTGTTGGGCTTACATTGCAGAAGAGAGGCCTAACTTTACTCTGCTTCAGAAGTTAATTTGGTTAGTGGTCGGTCGGTTGCTGTTAGACAATGGTTTTAAGAGTCGTTTCACTTTGTTGCAGTGATGCACTTTCACAAGAAAGGTGCGATTCTTCGCTTCCGTCCTGGATGGTTGAAAGTAAAATTTAAATTGGATTCAAATTATGAAATACATTTAAGTGAAATGGTTCGAAAAGGAATATAATTATTGAGTAGATGGTCAAATGTTAACAGAAATAATATTAACAACTTCAGATTGCATTCAAGCGCACGACAAACCTCCACAAAAGGTCGGTCACCCGAAGCCGTACGATAACGTGTCTCTTGACTTTAACGTGTCTCTTGAATTTAACGTGTCTTGACTTTAACGTGTCTCTCGACTCGAACGCGAAGCCAATCGGTCTGGGGGAATTGCTCGAACGAACTAATGGACGTGGATAATTAGCTATATATTAAATGTGATGATTACATCAATTATTTTTGAGAATAATCATTTCTAAACCCTTATGAAGCCTCAGAGGGTGCCTCCCAGCAAACAGTCGGGCGGCTTCAACGGCCTCGCCATTTCTACGCCGAACCTGCCGAACGTCCCGAACGGTGCCTTCGACCTGGCGACGTGGTCGCGTCGCAGGGAATGGATCGATGCAGATCTCCAGGATTCTTTGGGGAGGGGTGGAAGGTGCTCCAGCGACAACATCCTCGACAAGAGAGATGAAGTTCAATTCGCCAATTGCCCCGAAGGTTTCTACAGCGAGGTTGGTCTTAAATAGCTTCTTAGCTGCAGATGTTCACCTCGATTAACGAGATATCTTTCAAGCTTGGGTTTCACTCGACTCATCGAAAACACGACAAATGTAACAAAGTCATGCAACACTAGGGAAATATTTCCCATCGAATCGTCTGCTTTTTACGTGACTTTATTTTAAATCGTCTGCTTCTGTCTTTTTCTTCTTCTAAATGAAAAACAATTAACTGTGCTTGATTATTGCTATTACTCTTAAAGTCTAAGTTTTCAAACTTGTTTTGTAACTTTATAAGTTTATTATTTGTAAATAAAAAATATAAATCTTTCATTAAAAATGCATTCTTGTTTTAATTTGCAGATAAATTCCCCCCATACACCTGGAAGTAGTGCCACAAACATTTTGCATCATCAGAAGCTGCAGAGTTGTCGAGATGAAGCATGGTTGCAATCGGTGGAGGTTCGTTGTTGGAGGTTGTTCTTGTAAAGACATAAATACAATAAGCCATAAATACAATAAGCCACAAATACAATAAGCCATAAATACAATAAGCCATAAATACAATAAGCCACAAATACAATAAGCCATAAATACAATAAGCCATAAATACAATAAGCCACAAATACAATAAGCCATAAATACAATAAGACACGAATAATGCCGTCAACGAACGTCGGATAATATTGCCCTGCAGCACTGAATAAAAAAAATTCCGACTTTAAGGATGTAAAAATCAACGAATCCCATGAGTCCCTATAAGATTGAGGCTTATTCAACAGGAAATAACGGGTTTCTGCTTAATATTTATCGCACGCACGTTACTCGATTACTCACGATCGGATGTTTTCGTGATGGAATAGTAAATTAAGAATTCCAATGAAATTTCCGAGGTTTAGGGAATTAATGGGGATTATAATATTTCAATTACTATCTCTAAAGAGATTTGATGTTATGAGTATGTAATAATAGTGTAATAAGAGGTTTGTTGAAAGTAAGGGTAAGTGGAATGTATTCAATTGTTGCAACGTACTGTGCGATGTTTCAAACTTTTAGGTTAAATAAAATTTGTGTTGTTTAGTGCCAGCCACTAAGCATAAATTTTATTACAAGTTTATTTCTCAAACACAAATTTTATTCACAAAGAAAATATGTTTCAGAGTAGAACAACTCCTAAGAAGCAAGATGAATGCAGGACAGGTTAGTGGATGAATGTTCTTTTTGAGAAAATAATAGCATTGAATAATACAATTTTGATTTTAAGCTGGCTTGGTGCCCTCATCAACATTGGTAAGGATGATTCTGTTGGCATCTTTCAATGTTACCTTCCTTGTCTCCATTAGAAATTCTGCTCTCCATTTGTGCAGCACCAGTCTCTGAGAAAGTCCATGCCCGATGAATTCTTCAAGTCCATAAACATTTCGAGGACCGAGGACAAAGTTTACGAAGCCACGAAGGGGCTCATTGCATCAGTGCTTAATCTCACCTCGATGACAAAATCCAAGCACTTTGAGAAGACCTATGCTCAGCTTGCCATGGTTATTTAAGCCTATTGTTTTAAATAATTAATTATGCATTTTAATATTAATTAATTTATTCATAATAATGTTAAATTAACATTAATTGCTTTTAATTTTGCTTCATAATTGGTTGCTCACTAAAGTTGTTAAGTCTTTCAGAGATTGGTAATAAACCCGATTAAATGTGCCGATATTTATTTTTTAACTTTAAAGCATCATTTCACTAATCGATGATCGTACTTGGATTGTTCTGATCTCCTCGATAGGTTGTTGGTGGGTGTTTGAAGCAACTGCTTGGTTTGACTGAAAAAGAAATGTTGGATGAAGGCAAGGAAGAGGTGAATGAAATGGACAATCAACATTGTTGCACAGATTAATTTTATTTCAAGTTTTTCCAATGGATTTGTTGTCATTTAAAGTTTTAATTAATCTGTCGTTATTTTTACCTTTGCATATCATTTATTTTTTCAGATTCAAATGGCTCAAAAGCTGCTCGTTTCAGACATGGCCAATCTCGTCAAGACGACAAAGCTTGCAGATTCAAACAGGGCCACCATTCTCGACGAACAATATCGTAAGAACATGCTCCAAGCTGCTCACGTACTTGCTGTGGATTCAAAAAACTTTCTTGAAACTGTGGACTGCATCAGAAAATACCAAATATTCACCATTGGCACCACAAGAAAGGAGGCTTCTGTTGCTAATAATAACAATAATAATAACGACAACAATAACGACAGTAAGAAAGCTGTCACGATTAATATTGAATCGATTAGCAACAAACAAAGTTCTGACTCGACCGCCAGCGAGTGCGAAGCATCGCCGCATGAAAAGGATGGCGGACGAAGTGGTGGAAAGCAGAAAGAAATATCGACCAGTAGCAGTGGAGTGTTCAGTGCGGGGAACACTCCGATCGGTTGCGATGAGGTCGACCACTCGAGGGCTGTTTCCGATGCAGAGGATACTTCTAGAGATGCATCTGAAAGTTCAAACAGTGAGATTTTATTGCCACCTGAAGATGTCAGTTCATCAGCCTATTGAAGGCTGCTTTTGACAAAAGATGGTGGTGATGTGATATGAACAACATGAGCATGTCATTTCAATGGCTTTTCAGTCATTTTCGTCTGTTAAGAATTATTTAATCAAATTGTTTGCAATCTTCATAATCTATTAACAAAATATAGTCTTACTTAAAAATATAATACTTTATATTTTGTTATCAATGTTATTGCTCTTTGATTGTTTCCCTTTGTTTTGATTGTGCCTTGTTTTCCATTGATCAATTTCCTATCTACAGCACTTGAACAAGCGTGACTTAAAGATATGCTTTTGCTTATGGTTGTAGAGGTGTTATTCTACCTCAGAAATTTAACTTTTCAGTTGAAGGCTTATGAATAATTTACATAATTACGATGATATTACACCGATTTTATGAATAATTTTAAGGCCACAAGTATTGATATTACAATGTCTTGTTACTGTTAAGTTGCCATCTGCTTTTAACAACGTGCCTTTTTGTCATTTACATTCCAGTGGTACAGGAACACTTGTTATGTTGAACGTAACCTGTGCTGCAGTTATAAGTTATTTCAAACTTCCAGTAAGCAATGATATTTTCAATTTTTTAAAGTTATTGTTGGAGTGTCTCCTGAAACCTTGGATTCATTTTTGTTAATTCATCCTAATTTGATAAACATTTCATGCAATCAGAATGTTGACAGATCTTGATCTGAAATGCTTTAATAGCAGACTTGTTTGCGATTTCTTGCACCAACCAGATCATGTGAGTCATAAGTGCTACACCAGGAAGCCACTAAGTTTATTCATTTCCACAAGTAGACGTGGGATGCGAAGGAATTAACTTAATTGATTGAATATATGCTTCAAAGAAATCGGAACCTACTGACAAGTTGAATGTCTAGTCGCACCGACTTGTTTTATTGTTATTGTTTGCGCTTAAATTCAAAGAATCAAATTATAACTGTTCTGGGTTGGGTCCCAATTTCTTTCGTTTGGATCCAACTGTAATTTAAATGCAGAAGAAGTTCAACCTAAAACCAAACCTCCTTGAGTTGATGGTTAGGTTTGTTGTGTTTGACTTTGGCCCACGTCACGTTGTGTGTCCATTTGGTTAGTTAAGATGGAGAACGTGGTCCAGAAACGCGATATAGCATACAGCAAGTCTGAGTATCTCGATTTTAGCCAGTTTTTTGTTTGGGGGCAAGGTTGGCAACAAGGAACGAAGTCTTGCAAATGCGCCGTTGAATACTTCAACCCTAACTCGTTCTCTTGTTGCATGCACAGCTCTGTACTTGTCACTGGATCTTCTCTTGCTTTTCTTGCTTCTACACGGACGACCGACGCTTCTCTGCGACCCAGATTCGAGCTGGAAATTCTTTTGAGGTGCTGGCATCTGCGTGGCTTGAGGAGATTCGAATTGGTGGCAGAAAGCTTGGAAGTAACGTGGATTGGAAGTTCCGAAATTTCGGCGTCTGAACGACTTCAATTGGATGCGATGTTGTTTCAAGAGATGCATTTGAAAAGTCTCCAAAAGCTGCAGTTTGGCGATGGCCTCCCTCTGATTCATCAGAGACTGGTGGTTGCTTCGTTCTTCCTCAGGAAAATACAGATAACCTCTTCTGAGAGGAGTGGAAATTGAGAGGGTCTCAACGCATGGTCTTCGGGCTGCATCGGGTAATGTCTTGAATGGCAGATTTGCATCTTGAAGAAGACGAAGTTTTCGATGTTCTTGTTCAATGATGTTTAACTGAGTGCATGGTATAATGTAGAAGGAGGTCTTCAGACGCTCTTTTCTTGCCGTCAACTCCTTCACATCTAAATTTTCGTTCCCTGGGATAAATGACTAATTACTAGGGTCTTTTTCACAACCTTAATTTGAAAAGAATGTTCAAATATAATTTTATTCGGGTTTTTATTTTTTAAAGAATTCACTAAATTCAGTGGCGAACATGAATAAAACAAATTATAACTTAAGCCAACCATTTAAATTTAATACATTAATCGATGTATTTAAGTTTCAATTCCATCACCCAAAATCACGATGGCAGCACGGATTCGAATCCCGGAGCGGTTATGTGGTAATATGGAGCGGGTGCACCGTCCTCATCATCTAGCTTTATAAAGGAAGTTAATTCCAAAAACCACTGGTTAAGACCTCCGCCTCTCACGCCTGCAGCACGTACTCGAATCCCGCTAACCACTTGTTACGTAATGGTCTTTAATGTGCATACAAACTCACACGCACATACCTAAAACCTCACCCAAACTGGGGTTCTTCGCGATATGTGAATACCACGGTGACCTGCCCTTCAGCGAAGCGATTGCACTCAATCCTTCTCTGACGTTCTTAGGTGATTCATCGCTGTTGTTGCTTGATTTTTTCATTTCCTCTCGAAATCTGCTTTCCTCTCCGCATATTTGTCCACTTAATGAAGCCAATTGCATGAGGTGGTCCATAATATGGAGCCTGTCGTATTTAAGCGAACTGTGGAAGGCCTGCGATATTCCAGATCATGACTTCATTCGAAATTTCACCTGCAATCATAATTTAATAAATATAATCTTGCATTGCATCAAACCTCATCTTTATCAGTTTCAATTTTGAATTGGAACTATATAACAAAATGTTGTAACGTTTTAAAATGTGGTATTAGTCTCAATTTTACCAATTTAAAATTTAAAAGTGCCGTTCACAAGATCGAGGCGATGAGTTTTTATACAAAGGAGGAACCCACTGGACCGCAGAGCTTCCAGCCTACGTTTATTGTCTCCAACGTGAATCGTGAGGTTTAGGGTGGATGTCCTTCGGGATTCACTGTTTTCTTTTGGATAGATTTAAAAAAAAGTAATGCTAGCAATGATTTTATTATCAAATGTTGCACGATTGAAACACTTTATTTCAGTGCAGATTAAGCTAGTTTAAATCCGTCAGCTTGAGCTTTTAAGCGCTGTGATAGATTTTCGTATGTATTTGACTTTATTCAATATGGTTTGTAAAATATCTTGGATATGATGCACTCAAAGAGTATCAAACTTTCAAACTCATAATAAAATCCGTCCACCTTAAACTTTCAATTTTTTCCGAAAGAAAAAAACAATGTAGCCAGAGAAAAACTTTTAAACATTTGCTAAGACATTTTCGGGTAATGAAGCGGCAATTAATCACGATTATTGAGGATTAATTTGCTGCCCAGTGACCACTTTTATCCCTAGACAATACTTTTGTTTTTCCGATGAGATTTACTGTTGCGAGCCTCCCGGTGACGTGTGTTTCCTTGCGTGGATGGCCCTTGTCTCTCCTAATGTCATTCCTTCCTTTCTCTTGGCTCATTCTGTCGTTTTTTCTTAATCCTTTGTCGGAAATCCCGAGGGATAAGATGGATGATCCCCAAGCAGGATTTCCTGCAATTCATTTTTGCTTTGTATGTTTTAGAAAAAATTATTTTTAAATATATATCATAAGAAAATTGGCTCGTCTTAAACAGCAAAGACAATTAAAAGTGAAATGAATAACTTCTTGTTAAGATA
This sequence comes from Hirudo medicinalis, assembly GCA_011800805.1. NCBI lineage: Eukaryota > Metazoa > Annelida > Clitellata > Hirudinida > Hirudinidae > Hirudo > Hirudo medicinalis. The sequence goes on along the minus strand of MPNW01000224.1, from coordinate 23,779 downwards.
CCGTTTATTAATGTAAAATGCATTAAAAATATAACATGTAAGATCTTATTTGAGTACACAGACTCAAGAGAACGATTTATACCAAACTTTTTCTTGCTAACAGAACCCAGCTCACATAAGCAGAATAATCAGAATTTATGATTTTAGGAAAGATCAATATTAATTTTGTTTAAAAATCGCCTCAGCACGAACTTGTTTGGTAACTGGTGTATCGACGATACTATTTCATAATATTGTTTCAAAATTTGCACAACTTTGGACTATTAAAAAAAATAATTATTACAAACATATTTAGGAGCGACTACCTCGAAGAATTCGGTTTTGGGGCCATTTTGCCCATAAAACAGTGACTTGCTTTGTTGTGGTTGTTACGCGAATCGTTGTTCTAGTATTTCTACAAGATCGGAGGTTTTTACGATGGATGAAGATGAGTGGAAACTTTGCGTAGATTGGTTGGTAAGATGTGAACTTCTAGCCAGAGATCACAGACTTGCTGGTCCCGATGCCCAAGTCTTTGATTTTGTTCAATTAATCCGGGACGGTGTCCTCCTGTGTCATCTTCTCATCCGCCTTAGTCCGGGTTGTATGAACACGAAGGACTATAGTCAGAGACCACAAATGTCACAGGTGATTTGATTTCCACACCTGATGTTACTAAGTCAGTTGGGTGGCACATGAATTGCCAAGAAATGCTTTTAGTTATGTATTCATTAAAAAACAGATATGGAAATTGCCATACTTCAGCTTTACTTTCGTAATGTGAGTATAGAGGACCACTATACAATATCAATAAGTTAATGACCAGACATTAAAACAATGTTGGGTTTGTGGTTTGTGCCTCTTAGTCTAACTACATTTAAAGCTACTGAAAATTTTATAAAATTATATAATTTTGTTAACACTTAACTCGAACAATTTTGTCTGCATAATAAATATTTATCTATTAAATGTTTTGGTATAATTAGTTATAAAAAATCGATCTTGGGATTGCTTTATATTTTCCTGCCATATGACTGAAATGAACAAAATACCTTTAAATGTAAGCATGTTTAATAAGATGTGTTGATGTAAGATCCAATAAAGTGAAGTGATAGGCTAAAGCCAAATCACAGGGAGCAAATTTTGTCAGATCAACATGGATTTCCAAGGTCATGAGATAGGGTTAGAGATGAAACTAGGTACAAAAAGTCATCACTTATGAGTTGTCTTTTGCCCAACACTTGGCCAGCTATCTTCCAATATTTGACTTCCATTGCATAACAAACAAATGTGCAATCTCTTTAGTCCACCATTCACCTTTTCATTTGATTTTGCAATTGTACATCATATTTGTTTTTAATTTTAAAACTGTTTGGAACCAAGTTGATGATGGGCAGCATATTGATGCCACAAATGCTCTATTTAATCAACTGAAGTATGCATCTGAAGTATATACGAAGCATGAAGTTCATCGTACGTCAAATTTGTGTTTCAGTTTCTTTGTCTGAAGAACATTCGAGTATTTTTGAAAACATGTCAGAATGTTTTTGGGATTCCAGAAAAAGATCTGTTTGATCCAAGTGATTTATTTGAAGTCAAAGATTTTGGAAAGGTTTCAATTATTTGAGATTCCAAGGAATATGAATTATTTTGAGGCTTGAATGATTTGATATTTATATTAATAAACCTATAAAATTGTTTTTATTTAGGTGATCAATACTTTGTCATTGCTGTCCTGCTCAGAAGAAGCTCAGAAGTCTCAAATATTGTAATGAACAACAACCACTTTATTTTTATTCTCGTGTTATGGCAATGATTTCGACGAAGTCGTCGTGTCGGCTTTAACGTTCACTTGACGAATTTAAAATTTAATGTATTGTAAAATGTTTCCAAGGGGTTTCTCAACAAAGAGTCAGACAGACTACCATCCTCTGCATACTTTGGCCAGGTTTCAAAAGCACTTTATTTGCAGTGTGCTCCACATTTGTAACTTGTCATTTTTGTTATTTTGAGAAACTCTTGTAATCATATGGTTACAGTTTCATTATTTATGAGTAGTTTGGATTATTGATTTCAATCATTGCTTGAGAAATTAAATTAAATGTTTCACGGCATCTTGTGCACGGATTGCACTCACCGATGCTTTGTTTGCGAACGAGATATTGTAAGTTGCATGTTGTCGTGCAGTCGTTCGAGTGGTCCGTCGAGCGACGTTTACGACCTCAGAGACGAAGTCGACGTCATTTACGAGGATCTCTGCTCTCAATCCAGGAAGTCGTCGATTCAGGTGGTTGTCACAATTCTATTCATTGCATCGGTCAAACTTTGTGCCCCTCTGTTTTGATAATGTTTCATCTCCTCATGTTAAATGTCTTTCCAACAGGGGTCTGCACCAGTCACCAAGAGGGATTATTGCATCAAGGAACTCATTGAGACTGAAAAGAATTATCTTGAAGCCCTCAGGATGATCATTGATGTATTTTGATTGCTGTTATTCTATTCAATTATTTCAAATCTAATTTTATGCTCAAATTATTTTCTGATTTATAAATTGTTTGATTGGTTTGAATTAGGCTGAGTTTATTTTAAAATCTGCTCAAACATGTGTTCGCACGCAAATAAATGGCCTCGGTATGTTGTAAAATCGTTATCGGCCTGCCGACATAACGTCGACACGCACGAGCTTGTGATGATGCCTCTTTATCGCTCAGTGCTTCATCAAAAGACTTCGGCAGAAAATCTCCGAGGAGGACTGTCAGATGCTGTTCATGGGAGTCGAGGTGAGGGTCGAACGATCGCGAAGTGTCGAATTTGATCGGTTTCTTCGTGCTCTTTGCAGAATCTCTTCGCCATCCACTCTGGTTTCTATAGCGACCTTTCGAAGGCTTGCAGCAGCAGTCGCTCGTTCAGCTACAGGTCCTCGCAAGTGATGATCGCCGACTGTTTCATCAAGTGGAAGGAGAAGTTCTTGGCTTACGGGGAGTTCTGCTCCAACCTGCCGAAGGTGCAGAGCATCCTGGACAAGCTGTGTCAGAATGCGTCCGTGCATCAGTGCATCGTCGTTAGTCTTTCGATCCCGTCTCCTTTTGTCGTCGTCGTCGGCGATGCGCTTTCGTTTTGCGTGCAAACAATCTCCGACGTTCGGTCGTACGTCGATTTTGATAAGTTTTAAAATAAGTAGCATCTCGTCTCGAGTTCGATTTGTCTCGTAATGAGCGAGAGGTAATTATCGAAGTTGATGGTCATTCCATGTGATTAATAAGTCGTGTTCGTGTGCGATGCTCGTGCTCGTGCGATTTCATTCTGTCTCGATCGTGCCGTAACACTCGATCGGTTGCCTATTTATAGGACTGTCAAAAGGAGGCCAATGGTGGGAGATTCAGACTGAGGGATTTGTTGTCAGTGCCAATGCAGAGAGTGCTCAAGTACCACCTTCTGCTCAAGGTCAGTTGCATCGAGACATGGTATTCGTTGGCTGCTGTTGGTCAATTTTTGTGGTGTGCTGATATTTCTAGGTTCAAACTGAGGATGCACTCATCAATTAATGTTTCATTTTTTCATTATTTGAGCCGTCATTCAATTTTATCTCATTCAAAAGAATGGTTTGAAAAATTAATAAAATCAATTTGGATAAAAATTAATGGTGAAAATATAGGAATTAAATTTTTACAATGTTTTCATTGCATTTGAATTGAATGTTCTTCTGTTGATGCAGGAGTTGATCAAAAACACGGATCAGATGCATCCCGAAAGGAAAAGTCTGGAAAGAGCTTTGGAAGAAATGCAGGTTGGAGTCAGGCTTCATTCTCTTAGGACTTCTGATCAGTGCTTCATGGATTAAAATATTTCACGAATATTTGATATTTGAAATTCAAATATTCATTTCATGAAGTTGCTTTCTTCTTGCATTTAAAACCATTTATTTGAAGTACTAGTTTTCCTAATGCAATTTGTGTTTCTTCGTTTGATACCTTTTTCGTGCAATGTTTTGTTACAACCATCAGGATCTCTCGGGTTATGTGAACGAGGTGAAGAGAGACAACGAGAATTTGCAGTGGATTGAAGATGTTGAGAGGAGGTGACACTTCAAGTTTTGATGTGATTTCAATTTGTATGTTAAGATGTTTTAATGTGATTTCAATTTGTATGTTAAGATGTTTTAATGTGATTTCAATTTGTATGTTAAGATGTTTTAATGTGATTTCAATTTGTATGTTAAGATGTTTTAATGTGATTTCAATTTGTAAATTAAGATATTTTCTTTTTCAGCATCATTGATCTGGTAATGGTGAGTTGAATTACATTGCATTTGTAAATTTAAAGGGTAAAGAAAAGATTATCAAAATGAATTTAAGTAACTCTTGTGATGGAATGTTGTTTCACATGCATTGTTTAATGTGCTCGAACAGCCACCCGGAACAACGTTGAAGGATTACGGACGACTCAGGAAGGATGGAGAACTGAGAGTGAAAAGACACACTGAAAAGAAGGAGAGGAACTTGTAATATGCTTCTACAGTTCTATTTCTCACTCATCTTTTTTTTATGATTTGTCTAGTTATTTATTTTTTTAGTCGTTCATCGGCGATGCGCGTTCGTGTACTTGCGCGCGACATCAAAATTGTCGATAATTTGCTGAGAATGGAATTGATATTTCAGGATGATTTTCTTGTTCGACAAAGTCATGCTCATCTGTAAAATTCGGGTTCGTCGATATCTTTTTGGACGATTTAACCGAGGTGGAACTTTGAAGTTAATTTTATTATATCCAATTATTTTGCAGATGAGAGATAAACTACTTTGGGTGAGCTTTTGGAGTTTATGGTATCTTCAAATAATTTTGAATTGCTGTTGCCTTCCTCTGATAAATTGTTGTTGTATGCAGGATGATGAACTGATAAATTGTTGTTGTATGCAGGATGATGAACTGATAAATTGTTGTTGTATGCAGGATGATGAACTGATAAATTGTTGTTGTATGCAGGGCGAGAGCTACAACTACAAGGATGTTGTCGTTCTGTCTCAGTACTCCATCGAAGAGAATGTTTCCTTCAATCAAAAAGAAAGAGAGAAGGTTTGATTGCTTCCTTTTGATGTTTTGTTGTTTTGCTTGCATTATTTCAGAATGTTGTGGTAGTTTAATGTGTGCAATTATTTTGCAATAATTTTGCAATTATCAGAATGTAAAATTGTAGTTGTGGTGATTAATGAATTATCAATAATCTGTCACAATGTGCCCCTGAGAAGGTGACACATTTAGATTTATGCAAATTAGATTTATGAAAATTAGATTTATGTAAGTTAGATTTATGTAAATTAGATTTATGTTAATTAGATTTATGTAAATTCGTGATTTAATGCTATTTATTCAAGATGGCGTTTTCACTGGTCGACAAAAAAACAAAAGAGTCGTGCTTATTCGTTGCAAAAACCATCGAAGTGAGGAACAAGTGGGTGGAGGAAATCACACAAGCGCAGTGAGACGAACGTTTCATTCTTCAATGTTAAGAACTTTGTCTCCGTTCGTGCTTACGTTCGTCTTTTAATCCACGAATGATAAGCACAATAAAGCTTTACATTTATTAAGCTTTGAGGGCAAGAATTCAAATTGGCTGTTGTTTGATGAAAGGTTGAAATTAATTTGTTAGCGACAACATCTGCCCGGCTTTCTCCTCGTCGGCGCAGCACGAGTTCGTCATGAACACCTACGACTCCCCCACCATCTGCGACGTGTGCAGAAAACTCCTCAAGTGAGATTGCATTTTCCGTGTTATCATTCGCTTTTATCGCTTTTCCGTACGAACGAGATCGAACGGACTCGACGGATTTTCGTCGATTCGTGAAAATGTCGTCGGCCGTTCGGAGGCTTAAGGATTTGTGTTTAATTTAGAAGCACAGGTGAGGTCTACGCGACCTAAATGATGCATGCATCCCTAGTTTTGAAGGCATCATCGATTGTTTTGGTCACCAGTTTTATAATTTATTATCATTTCTATTCAAGCGGTGATGAATTGCGTCTTTTCCAATGTTCCAAAAAATTATTTTAAACTTTGAAATTTTATTGAATGAACTTCTCAGTTGGTGTTCACAACCTATTAAAGCAATAGCTTTTTTATTGCAGAGGTGTCTTTTTTCAAGGGTACAGATGTATGAGTAAGTGGCTCACTTATTTATTAGCACTAATTACCTCAAATAAATTTTAAAATATTTATTTGTTTTTAAATTTTCTCAGAAACAGGAACCAATGTTCACAAGGGATGCATGAAAAATGCAGAAGATGTGGCAGGTTGATGTTATTATATTTTTTTTAGCAGCTTAGAACAATGATGTGGCACTTGAAAAACAAAATAAAAAGTGTTGGGTGGTCTTGACAATATCCAATTAATTAATTCAATCGATCCTAAAGATTGTAAGCAAATAGCAAAGTCATTAATTGCTATTTCAAGCACTTGTTTTTGTCGATCAAGTTATTGCTGTGGTTAAAGAGGTTAGAGATGAGTGTGTAAAGCAACAGTGCTCAGTCAATTGCAATTGCGATGGATCTTCCAAAATTGTAGGACCTCCCACGATTCCCCCAAAGAAGGATCGAAGTTTACCTTCCACTCCTCTGCCAAACTCGACTCAGCGCTCAAGCAAAGGTGAACGAACCATCATATTTTAAACATTTAATTGTGCATTTTTTAATCATTTATTTGAAATATTGACACCAGTTAAAGTGAAGGCCATATCCACATATCAAGGACTCCCTGCTCCACCAAACAACCAACAAGTCCTGACCTTCGAGGTCAACGATGTATTTTTCCTCACCAACTCGTCTGACGACCACTGGTGGAAGGTCGACCTTTAATTCTTGAGGCGTTCGGAGGTTCAGAATGTTTCAATGGAAATGAATTTCTTGTAGGGTCGCAAGGGCAGCCAGGAGGGCTCCTTCCCGAAGAGTTTTGTCATCGTCATGAAGACCTACAAGGTGACGCTCGCTCGAGTCTCTCGAACGATCGCTTGCTATTTTCACGTTCTTCAGTTTATGTTGCAATTTTAATGAAGTTTTTTTAGGAAGCACATCAGTTAAAAAGTTTATTTGATTTATTATGACTTAATTTTGCTATTGTTTTTGAAAAAAATCTGAGTTACATTGTTGTAATGGTGAATATTTTTTTAATTTAAGAAGGTCTGAAACTTGGTCATTCCTCAAATGTATTTGTTAGGAAATGTGGCATATTCATGTGGTCATTGAAAAATTCAAGCTATCCAATGCTAATTAATTGCTTAATATTTTCTTTGTGGCATGTCGGCGCGTCCCAGCAACAAAGCAGCTCGGCGAATCAGCATCGCTTTGGTGCCGAGCTTCAGTCGAGCGAGTCGCCCTCCCCGACCTCTTTCTCGGTGGGTTCGTCTTCACCGACGGTTCCTTCTCCTCTCGCATCGTTTCTTTCCGATCTCCACGAGCACCAGTGGTTTGTGGCTTGCATGCATGGAATTCTATTAAACTACAGAATTTGGTGCTCTTTTTGTGTTGCCTGAAGTTGCTTTGTGGGATATTTGCTTGTAATTACTTCAATTAATCAATTAATCAATGGCAGCATGGACTGCTCTGGAAGTGTTTGTTTGTTTGGTTGTTTTATTGCATGTCATTTTGTCTTCAGCATGCTGACATTTAACCTGAAATGTCAAAAATGTTGCTTGCATTTAAACTTATCTTAACTGCAACCTGTGCTTTGTGTTTGGTAGTTGTGCATAAAGTTGAGCAAATATGTATTGAGTCATGGCTGTTTATTAGGACTGATTATAATAATCGTCATACCGACCGTTGGCTACAACCTGATGACTGTAATCATTGGTTTGAACAATTCCTTTGTAGCATTGCAAGGATGTCGACACACTTCCATCATTTCCACTCCTTTTCTTTCTCAGACTCTGCAAGCATCTTTGCACTGCTTCAAGCACTCAATAAACACTCTTTAATAATTGTGTCTGTTGGTTGTAAAGTGAAAGTACTTATATTTGGTGGTCCTGACAATCACTTCATTTTTGAGACTCGTTGCATTAATTCTCGATTTGAATTCATTGCATTCTATTTTGATGTGTTACTTCGAAGATATCTTTTCGTGCAGCATTTAGTTTATTGAAATTCTTAACAGTGTTGCTTCTCAATTCACCAGAGCCAATCATGCAGGCTGGAGATGCCTTGCACTGCATTACCCAAATTGTCGACACCCAGGCCTTCTGTCCATCAACCTCCGTTGACGGCATCTGCCGCTCAGTGTCGTAGGTCCCTTCCCTTGCCTCCGACCCCTCCCGTTCGAGAGAGCCAGCACTCTCCTCAGCAGCTCGACGGGGATGCGAAACCGTGGAAGAATAGACAAGTTTCCAGTGCCCATTCGAACGACGATTCGTCGGAATTGTCCGATCTCGGAGAAAAAATCTTTCGAGGCATCGAAAGTATGAACGGTTCCCTGCAGGAACTTCAGTTTAACGATGGAAAATTCTCTTCTAAAAAGTTGGAACTGGAGAAACAGGCTTGGCAGCTGAAGTATCAAATACAGCAACAATCACTGCAGAGATTGAGCATTTCCATGGATTCAGCAGGAGAAAATAGCATCTCTGAGCCATGGTTTCATGCAGAACTTCTTTCATTGATTCATTTGATTTCTTGTGACTAGCAAGACATAACGTATATTTAACATAATTTAAACATAATGTATGTTTGCTGTTCCTCATTGTACATTCACACACTGGTTGTTGGTGGTGCATGAATGGTATTAGGCATGCATTAAATTCAGTGTTATTATCCTATTTTTCTTGCTTTTTTACAAGATGTTACTCAAGTTGTCAGGAAGTAGATAAATGAGCACTAGCTTATTAATATCCTAGAAGTGATATTTTATTAGTGGTGCACCTTAGATATTTAGTGAATCATTGATTAGCTTTACATTCACAGATTTAAAGTTTTGCTTCAGTGAAATGTTTTAAATCAGGTTTATGGGTGAATTGAGCAGACAAGAAGCTGCAAAATTGCTTGGGAAAACACCTTCTGGAACTTTCTTGGTCAGAGTCAGTGATTCAGGACCAAGAAGAGGAGAATATGCCCTGAGTATTAGGTGAGTTGTGCAATAAAAGTGCCAAAAGTGTAAGTTGAGCACTTTGCACTTTTAGGATTTTGCTCCTAACTGTTGATTCTTTTTCATTAGTCTCTCAAAGTATTTTGTTACATTGATATAATGACTTTTTATTCAGACAACATTTGCATGATGTTATTGTATCTTATAGATTATCAGAATAAAAATTTGTTAGTTACTACTATCAAGTCCTACTAAGTTTGTAGGCACAGAATGACCGATAGAATCTTGGATTATCTTCATAGGTACGGTCTGGACAACCCAGTGAAGCATATAAAACTTCAAAAGAGCACCGAAGGGATGTTCTACCTGGTGGAGACCAAAATGTTTCGTGGGATCTCTGTTTGTCATCTTTCTTTTGTCTGACTTTTGCAGCTGATTAAAATGACGGGATTTTTTTCAGGAGTTGATACATTTCTATCAAACAAACTCACTTGAGAGGAGCTTCCCTGAAGTACCCATTCCTCTGGGAATTCCTTATCTCGAGTATACAGGTTGGCAGTTGAAAGTCTGCAGTTGCAACTAATAAGAAACGAATGAGTCAATAATACAAATAGTCATGATACAAATTATACAAAAGAAACCAAGATGGTTGTGTCACTTAAAATTGAGTAAAGTCATTCATTTCTGGGATTGAGCATGCACTTCATAAGCTTGAGAATTTAAGGAGTTTTGAGCACTCATTTTCTTCAGATTTGTTGGGCAAGAGTAATGGTGGAGGCAGCATGGAAGTCAACACAAGTCCTGGTGAGCAGCACATTGTGGGCTACTGCATGGCTCATCTCGACTTTCTCCCCAACGAGCCAAACCAGATCTCCTTCAAAGCTGGTGATAAAATTGCAATCCTCAGCAAATCACCAGGTCAACGAGGATTTTGGATGGGAAAACTCGATGATAAGGCAAATTGATCTGGTTGCAAGATTTTATAAATTGTTGATTTAAAATGTAATTTTGCTTTTGTAGGTTGGATTCTTCCCCAGTGAATTTGTGAAAGAGATAAACTGTACAGTGTGACCTTAGAAAATCATCTGTTTTGGATCTGTTTGCATACCTCATCAACCTGTGTGGAATTGTCCTTACTGATTTTAAATTGTTTTAATGTGCTTACAATTAATCAAAAGTCATTGAAAACTATGTTTCTCATTTGCATGTATATTACCAAGTTCATTTGTATTGCATTTAGTGATTATGAAATGTCACCTTGTAATGCATGTAATGGAGACATGCTCTATGTTGTGAAGAAGGCACTTCCATGCAGCTTGGGAGTTCTTAGTAATTATTATTTCAAGATTGATATTGTGCGATTGACGTGTTGCATGCATTTTGTGTCGCATCGATGACATCAAAGTACCTTTCTATTTGATGCACTCCTTGCCTACTTTGAATTTTTTCCTTGTTTTGTATGTGAGTGATGTGTTTCACAGTGCATCTGGAAGTGCATTAGTCAACATCTTTCCTCTTGAGATGTGTAGTGACAGTCATTGGTGCTACATGTTGTAATTTATACATTCGAAGCCTGCTACCAGAATCTATAATTGTCCATTATTAATTGAGAAATGAAATGTCCAACCTGCATTGAAACCCACAAAAACCATCTTGAAAAATAAAATCAATCTGTTGACATTATTTTAGAGTTATTTGATTGGAACCTAACCGCATTTTATGTCTGCTTTGTGCCTTTGAGCGTAAACGTGTATCTTTACATGTATTTTTCCATCTTCCCCGAAATTGTTGATATTTTAGGCATTTAAAATGACAGACTACTTATGGATGATTGTAGCTTGTATATGATATTCTGTGTTTTAGTCTAGTCAGAAATAAGTCCTACATTGTGCTTCAGTGATTGTTTGGAGTTTGAGGGGCGTTTTGATTACGTTGTGTGACAATTTCTAATTACAAACGAGTAAATATTTGATCGTTAATTAATTCTGACTCGATTGGGACTTTCTAAATTTACGTGAAGTTAATTGTGTGAACTTCATATTTATTATTGCAGGTAAAAAGGTTTTAGAGTAACATGGTGTCTCCAAACACATTGCTTTTTTCATGGTCTTTTTAATATCGCTTGGTGTCAATTAAAATTGATGTTGATCTGTTGTGACTAAATAAACTTATTGTTAGCGATGTCACTGTCTGCAGTCCCATTCCACAAATATTTTTTAATCGACGAAATCAGTAAGTGTTTCGACTGCTATATTCTTTAGATTTGTTACAACACATCCATCGATCACATAACGGTCTCGAAATAAGAAATACTAAACTCCAAAGCTGCATTGCTTGTAAGATTAAGTTTTACGCAACATGGCAAAGAGAATGTTGCATAACCGACTAAAACGTCGCGTCGCATCCTGCTTATTTAAAAGCTTCAACAAATACTGTTCTAGAAACTTCTGCTTACAGCGATTCTATCTCAATGTTGACAATTGAGACCTTGATATCGACTCCTTTAAACGGTATTTTTCTTCCAGCGCACTCAAAACTCATACAACTGCTTGGTTATAACATTTAGTTTTGTTAACATTACTTTATAACGTCTTATGGAGGACAAATAACGAAGTAAAAGTATTTCCGAAAATCTTACTTCGTTACAAGTATTGTAAAGTACAATGTTGTTACAAGTACTGAAAATGCTCCGTACTTTACATGTAAAAAGAACTTCGGCTCGGTACTTCTACTTCTTTACTGAACAAACCGTGAACAAACAGGGACATTTTAGCTTTTACCAGGGGAGTAAACCCTCGCACAACTTGAGATGACCTTTTTGTGCTTCTAGCCAAAAGTCAGGGGAGAGTTCTTACCTCCCAAAATGACGTCCCTGCGAACAACACAGGCTATTATTAAGATTAAGAGGTCTATTATTCAAGTGGTTTAGTAAATTCGATTCATTTATATTTTAGGCAATTATCTGATCTTAAAAACTTTAGTCACTTCGAAAATTGGCATTTTAAGATCTGTTTTAATTCACCTCTTATCATTGCTTGATTAATAAACTGAGCACGTTAACGTATTACCCGTATTAGTGACAATCATTAGGGGAGAGAGGGGCAAGATGTCCACCTTAAGGAATTTGTTATATCAGTCAACCCTGTTTCATTTACATTCCATATTCTACCTGCTGTTAATGGATTTTTCATCAGTTCTTTGTAAATGATTGTCCTACGCTGATTGGCTCTGGACACCTAATAGATATTTCAGGGTTCCTTTTCAAGAAGGCATTTAGCAATCTCTTCCAGCCTTCTTATATTTTTTGCTGAAAGGATGATCTACCGCCTATTTTTCAGCAATTTGGAATGCCAGCTCTTGAAATTCAATGGTTGTAAATCCAACTAAAACATTTTCTGGTGAACTACCCAATAGACACGTATATCTGCCTAATGAACCTGGATTTTTTGGGATTTCATTCTTGTGCCTAATAATAGTTTTACGAGGAACACTGCTTTCTTCTTGCTTAGTTTCCCTTTTACCACATCATCTACAGCTTTTTTTTTAAAGGCTTCAATACCATAATCCCCTTTTAGACGTTCTTTTATATGTACGAACCATAATAACCTACCAAAATTGAAAAGTCAGTAAATAAATGGGAAGTGGGCATCTTGCCCCTCTTATATATATTCATTATTTAACTAAAAATTTATTGTTATAAATTTGAAATTGGATAATGTGTTTGTTGTATTTGATGCAGCATACAAACATATGCAATACAATAAAAAACAATACAAAGATATAATTTCAATGTATATTGTTAAATTATAAATAATTAGCCAAGATTAACTAACCGAAATTTAAACCAATGCTATCAAAAACAAATTTTTACAGTTTAAGGCGACAAACGAAATGGCAGATCGGAAGTAAAAAAATTAAATTAAAGGATTTAACTACAGAATGGTGTATCTAAAAACCTTATAGTACAATTATATTTTACAAAAACACCTATGGGCATCTTGCCCTGCTCTCCCCTACTTATCAGCATCAATATTAATATTAACAGTTCAAGTAATCATCAACTTTTATAATGAGAATGGAAACAGGGATTTGTTTACCTCCAAACTTTTTGAGGGAAAACCAGAAAACTAATTTTAGGTGTTACAGCCTCAGCGCTTTGATTTGTGACCTCTATATTTGTCTCTCTAAGTAACTGCTGCCACTAATTTTTCTAAATACGTACAATAAAGAAGTTAGATTTCAATTTGGCCTTGGTATAGCAAAAGGTCATCAGATTACGTCGTTTGTGTAGTTTATAGCCATGGTGGCAAGCATCTCCGGCTCTTGGTTAACACCCCCCACAGAGTGACAAAATTCTGAATAACCCCTGAATGTAAATGCGACAATCAGAACTAACTTTCAATTTATTGGCTACATTGATTTTTATTTAGTAAGGCCGATTTGAAAATGTTAAATGTTTGACCCGCTGCCTTTTGTTTTTGAACCAATTATTGACTTGTGTCATCGTCAGACCAGTGCTTCGACAGAGATTTTCTTTATCCGTTTGATTTGGATATTTGGATTTTGCGAAACTCTCTGTGAGAGCGAATCTGGCGCTTGTTTTGACTCCGTATAAAGAGCTCCTTCCATCCCAAATTGTACCTGGGTATGGAAATTTTCTCCTTATGCGAAACCTGTCTGTTGGAGTCAATTTTCTTCCTCGTTCCTGTTCTTCACGGTCATAATGCGCCTAAAAGTGAATTTATAAAAAGTTTAATAAAATGGTTTTATCAAATTTTTTTTATAAAAAATCGAATTCTTACCTGGTTCCACAACTGTTGCAGTTCGGGATGGTACTTTTTGCTAAACGGAGACGTGCACATCAATTGGAAAAATTTGTCAAAATTTCGTTTATATTGCAGAAGATAAATAATGGCTAGTAAAATCTCTTGCTGAATGGGCGAAGGTCCATCCTCCATAAACTCCAAATTGTCCTTTAGATAAGAAACGCAAGGCAAATTCAGTAATTCTTCCAACTGGACATACCTCCGTTCTTTTAGCAACACTCGGCAAATGCACGAAACTTGCTCCTCCGAAAAAATCATAACTTCCAAGATGAATGGGAAACATTGGTCTTCAAAGATTATGAGATGGAGCTATTTGAGCAACTTTCTGATGACCACTTTGTGCGGGCAGCTATGATGACTTTAGTTACATCATCAAAGCTTTGACTAAACGATTCGAATTCCGGTTTCAAATTTAGAGGCAAAAGTTTGCTACAAGAGCCACTCTGAAAGATAATGTTTTGCTTCCAGCGCATACTTTTCTTTTAATCGTTAAGGAAATGATCCGCTCGATGTTTGTTCTTTGAAGTAAGTTTGCTTTTGTGCAGTATTGTCTTATAATTTAAAGCATTATTACATTATTTTCAAATAATTAGTAGAATCTCATCCACATCTCTTCTGTAGAACAACTAGAAGCAGGGCCTCATTTTCCAATAACACTATGTAACACAATTTTTAGAGAGGAATAATTTAGGAAGTATGCATTCAAAATGGCTATCCAGTTCTGAAAATAATTTGGCCATTATGGATATCTGATATCTTCACCTCTTTAGAAATGACAGTTTGGACTTCATTATCTACTACCAATTGTTGCAATTCATTTTTGATCTGTTCCAAACTTTCAAAACAAATGACATTGGAACCCGATCTACTTGTGACTGCGAGTTTCAATGCAACACTGGTTTTTGTTGGATGTACCTTTAATTTCAGTATTCGATGCTCTTGCTAGCGGACGAAACACTGCGTTTTCAACGTCAAATGACCAAAAAGAGAACATAGAAGTAAAGACCAAAGTTTGAAAAATAAAAAGATCATAAAAACAAAACATTTTTAAATTTTGTACATTTTTATTTGAAATTGTTTTTTTTTTTGACCTCTTGAAATATTTCAAATGCTTTATTTTCTGCCGAAATACATTAAACATGGAAATTAAAAACTTGAGGCAAGAATAGTCTTAAGAAATTATTTGCAATTACAACTGTTTTGATGTACGCTGGTTGTGAACCAGGGGATGAATTTTTGATGATGATAAAATTTTACTTGTAATGGTGATAAAAAGTTGCATTTTTATAAGTTCTGGTAGACATTTTATGATCCTTAAGTGCCACATCTTCAGGTTAATATTAATAATATTAGCTAACATTAGCTCTGAAATGAAATCCAATCCGTGTTAATGATAATAGTGGCATATGTCCAACGGAACTTTCAGACCACTTCAATGTTTAGGGGTAGCTTTCCCTGAATAGGAAGGTTTTGAGGGCAGAATGAAAACTGGTTGGATCAGTATTGATAATAGAAGGGGGGGGGTCTATTCCAGATCTGGGGGCCACAACATCTATAGACCTGCCATCCAGTGTCGTATGTCGAGCAGATGATTTGACGAGGGAGCCCCTGGTTGCTGATCTGAGTCCTCGCCTATCAGGAATATGTGCAGTGCGAGTGAAAGGCAGGTATGACGGTGCTTGACCGAGGAAAGACTTGAAAATGAGTGTAGACATTTTGTAGTCAATTCTTTGGCGAATGCTTAGCTAGTGGAGATCTTGAAAAAGATGAATAACATGGTTATGTTTTCTTTAGTGGTGCATGATTTTAGCTTCTTTCAACCCTTCGCGATAAGATGGCGCGTTTTTTGCTTCTCATCATCACTTCCGGCTCCGCTACGCACATTAAAATCACTAAAAATCTTATAACACAAGGATTTTAATCATTTTATTAACAGAATACTCACATCATCACATTTGTAGATTTTTGTTAAAATAATGGGTAACGTCTTTGTTTTAAAGCAACCAATATTGATTCAATATTCATATTTTTGGCATCGCCTTAGAGAGATGCAATTACATTACACCATTCAGATTGAGATTGAGAATCTAGCATCCAATTCAGAGACAAAATTGTCTACGCATGCACATTTGTTTCAATCTGAGAAGTTTCAATCATGTTACCAGTCGTTGAAAGCACGAAATAGTCGGATAACTTCTTGGATAGTTTGAGCTTTCTTGGGCTTGTTTCAGTTGTGGTCATTCAGTTGGACTCCAATTTGAATTCCTTTTGCATTAGCTTCGTTCACTATGCTGGTCCAAGTGTCTGTGATGCGGTAGGTCAGCAGGTCTCGCATTTGAAGAAAGTGTGTCCAAACTGAAGGCTTACACTAACATGGACACAGGTAAGCCTGCGTAACAAGCTGTGGAAAGCAGCACGGATCTTTGACCCTCGACAAGTGCCGAGCCTTTCGAAGAACATTGCAGATTTTGCCCCACATCAAGGGCTTAATGCAAATGATGCCAAAATTCTGGAAGAGTTGGCAATCTATATAAATGAGGCGACCTCAACTCCTCTAGCTGACGATTTCAACGTTGTCGCGGAACTGGCAGAGCCTGCATAACTCAGGGAGATTGCTGAAACTTACATCTGTAGCAATTCCAGTGGTGATGATGCTAATGACATCAGTCGATGCAGAACGTAATTTTTCTAAAACGGGTCAAATTTTGACTCCATAGCGACACAACCTGAGTGATGAGAACTTCAAAGGTCTGGCAACATTGTATTTCAATGGTGATATTGAATCAGCGTGGGCTGAATGAAGTAAATGAGAATGATGTTGAGCGTTGTGATGGTGCTAATGTTTATATTGTAAACTAACATTTGTTTTACCGTTTAATAAACATATTGCTTACTTTTCAGTGCTTAAATAAATATCATAGAATTATACAATAATAATAATATTTTGATGAAAACCTAATCATGTAAGGGGTGTTAGAAAAAGGTTGGACAAAAAACACATTTTGGACGAAATTTTGGACAAAATCACTGTTTTTAGACAAACAAAATGTTTCTTTTTGGACAACATATTCCTTGGGTCACTATCTATAACATCTATAATATAAAACAGAAAGTACATGGGTATGTTTGTCTATCCCAAGAACTCCCAAACGGTGGACGATAGCGACTTGAAATTTGCACACGTCATTCTCTATGCCATTCGTAGGTTAAGTGTGCAATTTTAGACTTTCAGGTTTTCCAACTTTCACCTTTACCTAAATCACATACGAGCTTTAAACTCAAGAGGTACTGGAAGCAAGCAGCTTTGTGCTCCCGCATGGAAATCTTGAACTAGTCAAGATTTCGCCTCTCGCAATGGCAGCACTGGTTCGAGTCCCGTTGAGGAAGCACCGTCCAATCACCCATTTCTTTGAGGGCGAGTAGCTGGCTGAATTTATGGATGCAGTGAATGGCGAAGACGGTTTAAAAAGCTAGCAATGAATAAAAGTACAGCCAAAAACTCTTCTAAGTGCACCAAATTAATCAGATTAGGAGACACTTCTCAGAGTGCAATGGTTTGAGTTGAAAGATATCATATTACGATTGAGTCCGATTGAATTCCTACCACGGAGCGCACCTACAGAGAATCATCAGAGGAGTGCTCCGTCACCGAACGTTTCGGCCCAAACTCCTTATGTTCTCAGGGGATGGACCACATCCGTTTGATCAGGCGGGTGTCCCTGTCGGTTATTCCCTACGTTATCCATCTTCAGAATGTAACCCATGATATGGTTATCGACTAAAGGCTCGCGGCGACCTTTACACATCGATACCACATAATGCAAATTGAGCTCACCGGCCTTGAGCATATACCACATTAAGCGCTCATTCGCGTTTTACGTCATTTGCCAATGTGCGCTCTTAAACAACCAAACCTCAGATCTTTCATTTCCTCGAGGGAACTTGATTCTAGCATTGTTAGTGAAATTCTTAGTAATAAGCTTTAAGCAGAGGGGGGAAGATTTGCATGTGCTATAAGTGGCTTGACAGAATTTCAGATTAGGAGAGCATTTAGAGGAGACATTATGACTAATTTCCTAGTCCGTTACAATCGCAGTTGGCATTAAGGCATACATCGACTTATTTTAATTTATTTAATGTGAAGCATTTAGTAATATTAAATAAAATAAAAATAGTTCGCTAAATTTAAAAAGTTACTAACATAAATATTAACTTTTCATTACCGAAAACAAAAAAATCGTCTGCCTTAAAAAAATTTTAAACTTCCACCAAATTAGTTTGCATAGATATAAAAACAATTCTGTACAAGTTAGACCAGTTTATTTTACTCTAAAATTTTTATAGCTCTCACATGCATAAGCTGTTGCAACTTGCAGCCTACCCCTGTTGCATTTAACCCCGGTCTCCCCTAAACCGGTAGTTCGTTCGAAATTTTTTGAAATTTGTTTACATAATGTAGCTCCAACCCTCAATTCGGCTCCTCCCTCACGCATCCTTGTGGTTTGGGCTCTTAGCGTCAGTACATACTGACAGTAGGGCTGACAATCACATCCTTGCCCCCCATGGCTGCGCCGATGCTGCTTACTTTCAGCTTTTAACTCATATATTCATACTGAAATGCTAAAAAGTATTTTGTTATCTAGTTATATCTGTAAATATATCTATTTGCATATAATTTATTTAGCAAAATATATTTGCTCGAGATAAATCTGTAAATATATCTATTTAAATATAATATATTAACAATATATATACATAACAATATACTCTCACAAAATAACTATATTTTTTTAAACTCGATTTAAAACAACAGGAAACCATCGTAATTTAAAATGTTCGCTATTCTTAATATAACACTACCTTTGAAACTAACGTAAACCGAACGTTTACTGCGCAACATCGTTTGAAACGGAACCTCATATATTAAAAAAAAATTGCAACATGTCTTTAGAAATATTTTATCATGCAGTTAGGAGTGAAATTAATTCAAAATTTCACGCAGTTTTGGCTGCCATCCATTTTGCCCTAGTTAATATGGGGTTTAAATGCATTGAGCTCGGAGAAAAGGTACCTATTCTTCATTGACATTAGTCTTAGATAATAATAATGCAGCTGTTGTTCATTTAGGTTCCTCTGATTCCACCAAATGGACCATTTTCAGACATGTTGCCCAAGAATTGGAACCTCAGCAAAAACAAGTGTAATCTTGTTTATTGGAATCCTAAAGGAACATTTTTCTTGATGTTCAAGATTTTCAATATGGATTCTTATGCTCTTGCTCATGCTATTGTATGTGTTTTATGAGAACTTTAATCGAAGCTCATTTTGGACATTGTAATTTTTTTATATAATGTTAACTTTATTTTATTTATTAGAAAGAGGGAGGATCTTCAATAACTGACCTGGACATTGTTTATGATAATTACTTTGGAAATGAATTCGGTGAATTTACTGGGTTGGTGTTGCCACTTATTTGTTCATTCATTTACTGTGTTATTCATTTAAGTTTATTTAATTTGTTTTTGTTTCTGTTTGACATAGCATCTTGTTTATCTGCATTATTTAGTTCTTACTTATGTTAAGTATTTTCAAAATTGTGCTCTTGCATTTGATGATGTTGGAATAGATATAATAGATAATCTGTCATTTCAAATCATTATGGTGAATGGTCCAGAACACAACACAAATGCTGTGTTGTATAAATTTGACTATTCTTGAACCTAAATAAATTACTTTGTAGTCTATACAAGAAATCAGAGGAGTTATTGGATGTTATAGAAAAGAAGCTCATCAGACCCGCTCTTCCAAAGCCCGTCCAAGATTCATCTAAAAAAACAGACAAAGTCAAGCTGCCCGAGTCCAATTCGTCATCGTCGTCGGACATTTTTTTCGACCCTTTCGAAAAGGGAGTCTTCAGGGATACTTCTTCAGATGTTGATCCGTGCCCTTTCTGCAGGGGAAAGAACAAGTCTGACACAGGGTAACTTAAAAATGTTAATTTTCTGTTGTGGCATTTTTTGTGTGAATGCAGTGGCACTAAGCACCATCTCTGTTAATAAAAGATAGAGCGATTACAACATTTAAGTGAACGACATTTATTGTGACTATTTTTTATATTTTACATTCTGCTTTTTTAGTCCCGTTCTTCCGTGCGGCCGTTGCGATTTGGATCCATTAGGAAGAGGTTGCACTTGCGGAAGAGGCGGAATGTTCTTCGATCCGCTCAAGAATTTCAGCCACCCGGGCAGACCGCAACCGACCGATCCTAACCGGATACCGCCGTAAGATTTCAACTTTGCCATTTTTTTTATCCGCGTTCGTAATTAGCCGACTGTTGTAACTCGCAGTTAGTCGATTAAACCAAGACACTACATACAACTACTTTATTCGCCAACGAATCCACACTACCTAACACACAACTAGGACTAGAACGAACAAAAGGGAAGTTGCCGCTCC
>MPNW01000223.1:104618-121064 GCA_011800805.1 Hirudo medicinalis | reverse complement strand
TTAACGAATCCCATACTTATTTTTATGTCCGATGATTATCCGATAATCTTAGTAATAATAATGTTAGCACAGGTCTTTATTAATATAAATATATGGATGATTCCAAATGTCCTCCTTCATCATATTGCAGAATAACATGCCAAACTTTCAGGGTTCATGGATTAAATCTTAGTGGAAAAATACGTAAATGTCATCGAAATGGGTTCTTTAGGTGCTCATACGTCCGCGTTCGAAAGTTCCAGGTAATAATAGAACAATCTCGTCGGTCAAGCAAATATTATTTGAGGGCTCTCGGCCAGCTAGCACGACCAAGGTCAGACCAGGGTAGAAATTATCAGAACCTGAAGCATTTGAAGTGGAAGATCTGGACCAGGGGTGGCATCCCGGTCGGTCACAAAGGCGACATCTCGACATCAATAATAAGAACGTAAAACAAGTTCGGACCGTCAGAAAAAGGGCACATCACCAAACCACGTGATTAATTTATAATCGTGCTTTATTAAAACATCATAATTCACTTTAAGTAAAGCCTAGAGAAGGATGTCATCCTATTTGTACACATAAAGGAGTCCAATTCGAGGCCATTCATCGGAAAAGCCGGACGGTTCCGACGTAATGTTGGGCCATTCTCCTGAAGAACTTTCTTCTTTTGATGCACGAAATCTCTCGAAATGCCTCGGAGCATCTGTTTCCATTCATCTGCTGGGATTTCATCAGTTGCTGAGCGTGGGACATTTTCTCGATCTCTGCGTTGCTTTTGTGGCAGGCTACGATGAACTCCATCAAGGTCGCATCCCAAATGCAGCCATAGTAAGCTTCTCCCTCGTCGAAAACCGGTCTCTCGGAAATGCATTTGAAAGCCGTCGAATAATCGACCTTCTCGAGAAATTGGCACAGGACGGCGGCTTGAGTGAAACACTTGAGATTCATGCACGCTTCTATCATCTTTCTGTATATTTGGTCACCGTAAGTATTTCTATTTATCGGTTCCGAGAAATAGTCGGTACTCAGTACGCCGAGGTGAACGAAATATCTCAGAGACAAATGATACTGCTTGAGAGAATAAAATAAATCAGCCTGTGTTCTGATCCAACTTAAGTTGTGGATGTTGGTTCCCAAAGCATGATTCAAAACAAAGTGTAGAGCTTCTAGAATTGGTTCCCTCTCCAGTTTCGTCTTGTTATTCGACGACCAGTTGATCGGACAGTCGCAAATTACGTCTTCGGTTATGCTTTCGTCCGACAACCTGAGTAACTTCAGGAGGCCAGAAATGATGATGGAAAGAACCGCTTCATTAGAAAGTAAGGACACAAAGTTCAGAAAACAATCTTTGTTTATATGGCCTTGCAACGAAAGTGTCGGCGGGGTCACGACCGCTATGGTAATAGATTTGAACAGCACCTCAGTTTGTGGAACATTTTTGGACTTCTTAAGCTCTCTTAGCACCCAGCCAACTTTTTTTCCAAACATTACAATTTCGTTGCTGTTACTAGTGCTGCTCAAAAACTCGTATTCCTCGCAATTCACCAAATGAGCTGTGGAAAGAGTCAGTAATTCGAGATTTATTTGTAATTCTTGCTTCTGAGAAAAAGAATTCAAGCACTGTTTGGCCCTTTCCAGGAGTTCTGATTTTTTTTGAGGTGTTGCAGTTTCTGCACAGAATGACAAGAAATCAGCTTTGAGACAATCCCAGTTCAGAATCTTCTTGACTTTCGCAAAATTTGATTTCATCAACATCGTGCCCATATGATCCAATAAGGTTTTGCATTCCTCGTGCAGCTCCAGCTTCTGACATAGATCCGACTTTACCAAGAAAACGTTGTAAAGCGCCGACGCGTAAGGATCGCGGACGACGGATTTCAATTCAGAGTGCTCCCTCCACTTGTCAAACAGAAACAAAGGATTAACTTTGGCACCCTTGAGGGCATCCAGGATTTCGTTCACTCTGTCTGCATCGTAACAAGTGAGGAGCTCTTGCTCGAGGTTTGCGATCTTATGATCTTTGCGAAGTGACTCGACGAATGACAAGCGGCACTTGTCAACCTCGGGCGGAAGACTTACAGAAGGCGATTCTAACAACTCCAACTCGTACCTTGTGAAAATATTTCTCAATGTTCCTTCCAGCAGATCATCTATTGTTTTGGAAGGCTTTGGAAGCATCACGCAAAGGTGAACAAGAAACTCCTTCAAATAGGTCTGCTGAGGTCCAGGTAATTTGTAACAAATGTCGGAACAAGTCTTGCTGAGGACACTTTCTGAATTGTTGTTCTTCAAGATATTCATCACAAACCCGTGGGATGTCAAACTCCCGCTAAGAATTCTTCTCATCGAGTTGTACGACAGAACTTTTTTGTACAACTTTGACTTTTCTGAGTGCTCATCATGTAATTTTGTTTCCAGTTCAAACCTAAAGCTGAGAGATAATTCTCGCTTCTCAAGATCTTTGACCAGAAGAGCACATAATTCAGAACGTTGATTATCGAGTGACTTTTTGATAGCCTCATGAACTGTCACTGATTTGCACGGAGGAAGCTTAAGAACTCCTCTGCAGGCCTTCAGATATCCTCTGACTTTTGCCGAGTTGACCACCATAAACAACGGGTTTTTTACCAGCTTCAAGCAGCTATGGCAGGTTAGAAATGCTGAGAGAGATGCTTGATAATTTTGTCTGAGAAAGAACAAGCACCCCAAGGAATATGAAGCCTGGCCTGCAATCTCAGCTGGTGGAATCCTGATGCAGTGAGACCAATCGTGGACTTCTTGCTCGTTCTTAAAAGTGAAACATTTCGTGGTGGGCATGTCTGCCACTAGATCTTGCGAAGCTGCTATCTTTTCCAACAAATTAACAGACTCCTGTTCCTGTAGCATTTTGAAAACTAATTCTTTGGCTCCGGGCAGGTTTGCACGTGGATCAAACAGCCCCGGAAGTTGAAAATGAGGAACTTTAGGTGGTCTGGAAGGCAGGCTTTCTTCTACAATGAATTTCAGACTCCAACAGCAGAACAAATTTATGGCAAACAGAGCTGTAGGACTGACTGAAGCCAAGTCAATGCCTGCACTTGGCGTGTTGTTAGTGGTTATTTTCACCAAGTGTGACAGTAAGGCATGAGCATGTTTGGCTGGCAGATATTTGCTCACACAGTCCAAGTTCCATGAAATAGACGCGGCAGATTTAGATGCAAGGCTTTTCAAACATTTGATTCTGCTGTTCTCAATATTTTGAGACTCTTCATCTCCACCTATGTTTTCTGTATTTCTGATATCATTCATAATTCCGAAGGAGACATCGGCATGGTGCAGGAATGTTGATACAAGAATTGCCGCTTGCGAGGCATCTAAATTGTTTTTCAATCGTTCATCCAACAATCTTTCGTTCAGAACGTATTCGAACCAGGGAGGCTTCTCGGAGCCATCGGATGTCGCGTTGTGAAAAAACATTTCTGGATTTTTATTCATTTAATTCAAGCAATCAAATGCATTTAAGTACTCGAACATCAGTCACCTACACCAGTTAATATTTTGTTTTGTTTTACTTTTTAAAGACTAGCTAAAAGACTAGACTAAGTTTTTAATCGTTTTTGAAAAATAAAATTTTAAAATTTAACTATATTTTGTTAAACGTAACAAATTATTAAATTTAAATAATTTTTATTCATTTTTAAATGAATTAGTGTCCACAATCACAAGCGCGATCTATGAAAACAGGGCACCTTAATAAAATGCTCAAAATCGTAATCAAAATGAATGTCAGGGATATTTTGAAAGTCTTCTAGGACTTTGAAAAGCGATGTGGCTTGGAAAAATATAAATTAGCACGGAAATTATAAAACAGGAAATGCGAGGGATTCTCTTTTCTGTGAAGGATGACTTGGTGAAAGGATAAACGCACTCTCCGAACCTACAATATTATAAGAGTCACGCCGAAATAATATTAATCTGCCGTTCTAAATGTTGATGGGATAAGACATCTAAGATGAAAGACGTGATAAAAACGCTAATAGGAAGGCGTATGAGAAGGGACCCCCGACAGAAATTTCGGGACCCCATGTTATATCAATTTGGTTAAAGCAAAAAAGTTCATGATTGTAAAATTTCAATATTTTATTTTAAAACCCGGCGGGCGGGCCCAAAAACATTGCCGGACCCTTAGGCACTTTCTCCCTCTCAGATGCCCTGCATATAGATTACTTTCATCTGGCTGAAAAGCAATTTTTCGCCGGCAAGCAACGAAAGTAGGTGCGATATTCAGGAAGACTCAATTAGCTCAAATTTTCACCACCAAAGATAATTCTTCTTCTTCTTCTTCTTNTATTATTATTATTATTATTATTATTATTATTATTATTATTATTATTATTATTATTATTATTATTATTATTTTATAAAATTATGTTATTATTACAAATGATTTGTTTATAGATTTCATTATCGACTTACATTCGCAGTTGATAAATCTTTTTTATCATTTTAATTTATTATATTTGACGAGAAACTGTTTTAATTCCATGTCTTTTCTTAACACTCCTTGAACACATTTTCTTGAAACATTGTAAAACCATTAGCACTTAAATTCCCAACAATCGAAGAGACTTTTGAAGCAAAAGTGCACGCATTCATTTTAAATGAATTTCAGAAAATAATTTCAGTGAATAATTTGAAATAAACCATTTGAGAAACATTTCTAAAATTCGACTTTTAATAACTGAATGAAAAGGAAATTGAGCGAAAAAATTACTTTTTTGTGATTGAATTTCACTGGAAAAATAAAAGGTTGAATTGATTTTAAACTGAACTCCAGCGAGTCTCGAGTGTTGAAAATATACAAATTTTATACAACCGCGCAATTTCACAACTAGCACCGATGGCCTCTCCTTTGATTGAAATTGCTTCCGCCCTGACAGAACTAATCCAGGTAATGTTTTCGATGGAAAAACATCTTTCGACATTTAAAAATCGCTTCTAGAAATAGAAACAGCTTTATCATGGCGGGTTGACCAGTGACGTCGTCTTAGCTTTCAGCCGTTGGCAGTGTCAAGTCCTTCAGTGGAGCTGACATTCAAATCCGAGCTGAAAAGAAAACCGTCCAGAAGTCATAATTTGATTGGTTCATTGAAAGAGGGGAGGGGGGTGGAGGATGTACCTTGGCTAAACTATGACGACCAGCATCGTCGTCATCATCAGCATCATCGTCGTCATCATCGACGTCGTCGTCATCATCAGCATCATCGTCATCATCGACGTCGTCGTCATCATCAGCATCATCGTCGTCGTTATCGTCAATGTCATCATCGATTTGGTTGACAGTGGTGTTGTTGTTGTTGCTACCAGCATCCAATGACATTTCCAGCGTGACATAAAAGTGCAGTGTGACGTGACACAATGTTTGACACGGAGGTGTTGAAAGGTTGGAAAGGGCGATGTCAAAGTTTGGAGGATCAAAAATTCCTCCGTTGATGTGACATCTGTCCTTGCATAATTATTCCCTTCCCCGGACGTATGCATAATTACAACGGAGACAAGCGGGCTATGAACGGAAGTGCAACCGGACATCCTGCTGTTATCACCGGCTTAATTGTTCGCATTTATTATGTTAATTGCCTTATTTATATGCACTTATTATGCTAATTGCCTTATTTATGTGCACTTATTATGCTAATTGCCTTATTTATATGCACTTATTATGTTAATTGCCTTATTTATATGCACTTATTATGCTAATTGCCTTATTTATGTGCACTTATTATGTTAATTGCCTTATTTATATGCACTTATTATGTTAATTGTCTTATTTATATGCACTTATTATGCTAATTGCCTTATTTATGTGCACTTATTATGTTAATTGCCTTATTTATATGCACTTATTATGTTAATTGCCTTATTTATATGCACTTATTATGCTAATTGCCTTATTTATGTGCACTTATTGTGCTTCGTTGGTGTGCTCCTTCGCATTTAATATGCTAATCATAATAATTATTCATGTTACGCTGCTAATTATGTTTCATTAACATTCCAATCGCTAAAATCATCGCGTATATTTTACGTTCCTGCATACGACGGTAATGGCAACAGTCGTAATGTGTCGTGTTCGAAACCCGGCCTGCACTGCCGCAAGCGCCCTTGGGAAGGAGCGCTATATAAATGGTTGACAAGAAGCGCCTCTGACGCTATGCATATGGCGCTATATAAANTCGTAATGTGTCGTGTTCGAAACCCGGCCTGCACTGCCGCAAGCGCCCTTGGGAAGGAGCGCTATATAAATGGTTGACAAGAAGCGCCTCTGACGCTATGCATATGGCGCTATATAAATGAAGTACATACATATTCTCCGCGAGGAGAACTTCTGTCGTAAATGTGATTTAAATGACCGAATTACGAACAATCACGGCGCTAAAATAAATCGTAATAAACTTGTTTATTCGGACTTAATTCATTAGGTTGTTAAAATTAATATTTAACATTTTTATTAATCCAAAAAACCGCTTGAACGACTTCAAAATGCAAATTGAGGCACTTACGGAGGAGATTCAAACAAATATATCCATGTTTAACGACCGTTTCATCGTCGTCGTCGTCGTCGTCGTCGTCGTCGTCGTCATTGTTGTTGCTGATGTCGTTGTCGTCATCACCTCATACAGTAATTTAAGTAAATTTGAACATGTAACAATATTTATTCTGGCTCATCATGTTACAAATGAATTATGTTTAATAATTTCATGCAATAATATTACTGGGGATCATTACCATCATCCTGATATCCTTCATGTGTGACGGATCGGATTAATTCCAGCCAGCCTTTCCCTTTCTCCTTCGATTGTTCGTGCGTTCATTCGTGCGTTCATTCTTTCGTTCGTCCATCCATTCATCCATTCAATCATTCAATAATTCATTCATTTATTCATTCACTCCCTCATTCATTCCCTCATTCACTCCTTAATGCATCGGTGTCACCAATCGATCCGCATTCACTCAGCCGGTAAATTTACCTTTTGCTTCCTGCTTTCCTAATGCTTTCCAGGCGAGTCTCGTGCGCCATCTGTCGACGTTTGGGCATTTTTTCATATCCTGCTAGAATTGATGAGTGGAATGTTGATAATTAGCATGCAGTAACTTAATTAGATTAATTTGTTACTTCAATCGTCATCATCATTATCATCATCATCATCACCATCTTCATCGTTGTCATCGTCATCATCATCTTCATCGTTGTCATCGTCATCATCCTCATCATCGTCATCTTCGTCGTCATTACACCGCCTTTATCTGAATTTAGCAGAGCATATTTTTAAATGGGTCCTAAATTGAATTATGCGAGGTCCGATGTTGACCTGGAAAATAATTTCAAGAATTTAATTTCAAGAATTTAATTCCTCGGCATTGAATGAAAGAATAAGCTAACTTATAATAATCTTTTGTATTCATGATTAGTTCATTAGCTAATTAATTATTCAAGCAATGAAATTAATTATTAATTATCTCTCACTCGTTAATTTATTCAAGTAAAGTAATTAATTATTCAAGAAAGGTAATTAATTATTCAAGTAAAGTAATTAATTATTCAAGTAAAGTAATTAATTATTCAAGAAAAGTAATTAATTATTCGAGTGATGTAATTAATTGTTAATTAATAATTGTTAATGTCATATAAATGATATAAAGTGATGTTCAATAAATATTACGTCACAACCAACTTTCGACCTCATGTTAATCACGGGAGCGCTCTTTGCGTTGAGGTCAAACAATATTTAAAACGTATTATTTATTGTTTTTATTATTATTATTATTATTATTAATATTATTATTAGTATTATTAGTAGTATTAATATTATTATTAGTAGTAGTAATATTATTATTACTAGTAGTATTGTTGTTGTTGTTGCTGTTATTATTTGGCTCGAATTTCTAGAAAATATTCAGAAATGTATAATTTAAAAAATAATTAATGTCATGGTAATGGAATCTAGATTATGAACAATCTTGTTATTAAAATCCTTTTTTTTCACAAAAGTTCTCATCACTTTCACGGCTTTAAAAAAAAATTAATTAGCAAACGGAATTTAATATAAAATAAAAATATTTATTAAAGAAATTCAATGGAAATTGTTTGGGGAAGCAGAAGTGCGCCATCTGCAGTTTTATGGTTCAACGTGACTTGACATCGTCCAAATGCTGCCAACATTCCCCATCATCGTCGTCGTCGTCATCACCATCGTCATAATCATCATCATCATTATTATTTGCTGAACTCCTTAAAACCATCGACTTTCCGGGGTCAAAGGCCAGCAGATATGACGTCATCAGCCGGTGGTAATCCATTTCCAAGTTATGGAGCAGTGCCGGTGGAGATTAAAGAACTTTGTGGCCGTGTTTTTAATTTCAAATTCAATATCCCAAATACAACAACAACAACAACAACGACGACGACGACGATGACAACAACAACAACAACAACAACAACAACAACTGGTGGCTTTCGTTCCTCCATAAAGTTCATCTGGATTCGGAAGCCTGTTTTACAAGAAAATTGATAATTAAAAATTGATAATTAAAAATTGATAATTAAAAATTGATAATTAAAAATTGATAATTAAAAATTGATAATTTGAAATTGATAATTTGAAATTCAAAAATTAATTTGAAAAATTAAAGTGCATGAGGGAGCATTGGAGCGAATTACCAATTTCTGTCATTGATAATTTATTAAAATATTAATTTATTATTATCATCATCATCATCATTATAATTATTTTATTACATTTTTATTTTTTTTTATTGTTATTATTAATCTATCATTTGATAATTTTTATTACTGTTAATTTATCCAAATATTTTTTAATTGTTTTTATAAAAGTAATCTAAAGCATTTTCTTTTTTTTTTATTAATATATTAAAATATTTTCTAATTTTAATTTTTATTATTATTATTATTATTATTATTATTATTATCTTAATTTCAGTTAACCACTTTCAGCCTAAAACCCAACAATTACTTGATGAACTTTGAAATTATTAACTTTGAAAATTCAAAACTCAAAAAATGATATATCTTACAATTCATTGCTGTTAAACAATCATTACATGTCATTCGACTTAATTAATTTTGTCAATTTCACCATCAGAACCCACGAACATCCTCGACTGCTTCCTTCCTGACATCTCCATCCTCCAAAGTTGCGTCGAAGCTTTCGACAAACAGTTCAGACTTTCTCTTCAGCAGCAGACGCGCAAGAGTGCTTGCAGGTTTAATTATTTCGTTAGTTCACCATCAGTTAACTTAAACTGATTAACTTGAGTGCTTAATTCCCCTTAATAATTTTACAAATTAATGAGTAATAATTACAAACGAATGACAAT
Organism: Hirudo medicinalis; assembly: GCA_011800805.1. Taxonomy (NCBI): domain Eukaryota; kingdom Metazoa; phylum Annelida; class Clitellata; order Hirudinida; family Hirudinidae; genus Hirudo; species Hirudo medicinalis. The sequence goes on along the minus strand of MPNW01000223.1, from coordinate 111,707 downwards.
TTTTTACGAATCACTACCTGTACTATGATTATATAATTACAAAGCCAAACAATTTCTTGCTCGAAATAGACGACAGAAATTGATCTAAATTGTTACATCTCCTCAATAACTTCATAGCACTCGGTGGCACTAAAATATCTGTCAAATGATTCAATCAATCTATCAATCAATCAATCAATCAATCAAATGTTTGTGCGCCACAAGGACGCGGTTTGCCGCTTAAGTCGATTTATGTACCTGAGAGGTTCTAAGAATGTCCCTCTGAATGTGAATAATAATTATAATAATAATAATAATAATAATAATAATAATAATAATAATAGCCGCAGCGATATTATTAATATAATAATCATCATCGTCACCATCTTCATCTTGACAAAAGTCAATAATAATATTATATTAAAAAAAATAACTTAAAATAAATAATAATAATAACAACAATAAAGACAATAATAATGACAAACGTAGCTACAAATTAACTCGAGCACTGTTCTAAAGCATTTTCACAAATTCAATCCAACAAAAAAAATGCATGCGAACGTCAAGGGCAACCTGGGGTCGTCTGGACAAAAGTGTTGGCTTTTGGCACGTCCCTGGTCGGTCGGTCAAACATTGACGTGTGGCCCCTTCAGATAAAAAATCATTTCCTCTGCCAACCATTCTTCCTTGTGATGGGAATTAATTTATTTCAACTTTTTTGTTTTCTTAAGCGACTACAAAATGATATTTACAGGCTTGCTGCCATTTGCAGAGGTTAGGAAAAGTGGCATAAGTGTTCAGAAATTATTTTTTTGATTGGATTATTTTGTTATTTGCGTCTTAAATTTCAATTTTCCTATTATTACTTTTTTTTTTACAAATTTGTCTAACAAATGTCATGTAATCCCGCAAAAATACCTCGATTTAATGAGAAATTAATTAAAATCAAATGTCCTTAAACTCCAAAAATATTGCAAATCAAAATTAAATCTTTGCTTTTTGATTCCATGTCGCATTGTTGTTGTTTCTCGAATAAATACAATAAATAAATAAATACAATAAAATGCATTTTTAACTTTTAATCGCAATTTTTAATCATTTATTGCGAAAAATCCCAATTACTTGGAAAGATTCTGAATAATTCCAGAAATTGCCTGGGGCACATTTTTGTAAGAAGCACGTGGATGGAATTTTTTAAGAAATATTTCTCAAACCAAATAATGGAATCTTGTTCCGAATTTTTGAATTATTCAATCAATTAAGTCATAATATCCAATTTAAGTTATATTTGAACATAAAATTTCATAAAATAACATTTTGATTTCAAGATTATAATTTTATTTAATTATTAAATACATGCAGAAATATTTATAAGTGGAAGACTCATCGCATAAAAACTTAATGCTTCAAGTTAATTTTCATATTAATAGATTCGCGTCTGACTAACTTAAAATGTTTTCCAAAAACCAATTGACGAGGCAGCGTCCACAAAAGCACAGCTGTCAACCATTCCATGAGCTACGTCAGAAATATGTGACATTTATTCCAAAATAAATGATATTCAATCCAAACTGTGTGACATTCAATTCCAAATATTTTAAAATAAAATCTTGTCTCAGAAGGAAACCTTTCCGCGAGAACCCGTCAATGGAAAGGAAAGCAAATGAAGGATTGAAACTAATGATGAGACTTCGGGGTTGAAATAGATGTTTATTTTGTTGAATATTGGCCCAGAAAATTGAAACCATTAATATTTCTAAATCAGCCTCTCGAGTCTAACTTTTGTTTATTTGTAATTTTTATTTTAATTCAAGTTGATAAAGTCTTCAACATCTTCCGACAAATATTCAACAAATATTCACTAGAATTAGAACTGAATGCTTGCTTTCGTTTGAAACCCGGAAATTAAGCAGAATTTCTTGATTTCCAAACATTCCAATACGGAGGACTGGAAGGTCGCATCCGTTTGATTAGGACTTTTTTCTAAATAATTAATAATTTGTGATAATTCGCCACATTTATTTGTTTGTTGTATTTTTATTTTTATAATTTAAGAATAAATTATTATAAATTATAAATATCTTATAGCGAAATTAAGTCATCAGCGATCCTGAGCTGAAAGTATTGATTTGCTTCAGTTTGATTAATGAAACCCTCCATTGATTTTGAACCAATTATCGTCCAAGAGGAAATTATTTAAATTGAAAAGTAAGCAAAAATACAAACATGGATTGAATCAATCAAGAACAACTCCTCTTTCCTCGAACAAGGACGTTATTCGTCATCATTTTGGACAATTTTTCCTCTGGAATGTAGGACGACGTCACCTTTGTCGGTTTGGGACGTCATCACATCAGCTTCGATGCATTAGGCCAACCATAACAAATTAGACCAACGTCAATGTCAGCGTCACCTCATCACGTCACATCGACTGATCAAATGGCTTTTTCTTTCCTCAAACATCGCTCGTGTTCGAAAGAAGGTGTTTTACGCTCTGTGATCACAAATCCTTTATCGACCATGTGCCGTGTGCAACCGTTTCTGTTTCTGTTTTCTTTTTTTTTTCTTTTTTTTTCGTTTTTTTTTTTGAACGAATTTCATTTTAATTCGAGAGGAATCTTAAATCTTTCGGACAATTTATTCTCCGAGTATTTGCTGATTCGAGAAGTTAATTGGCTGACGGGTTCCATTCACGACCGCACGACCGCACAATCCTCGTTAGGCGTATTTTTCAAATCCCCAAAAGGCTCCCAATTTAAAACCAAGCGGGAGGACCACTTGAACTGCAATTACTTAGAATTCTTTTTAGGTCGTACTTTTGCCTTTGCCCAGGGGCATCTATTACATATTAAGTTGTATTATGACATTGCATGCCATAATACGTCATAAGTGCACATGTCATTGTAAGTCGTAAATGTACACGTCATCACTTGTCACAAATGTACATGTCATGTATGTCATGTTTATTAAATGTCGCCATGACATTAGGTCGTCATTACAATCTTCTAATGCTGATACCATTATCCTTGTTATCATCGTTACATTTGTCCCCACAAATTGACGGCCAACAACACCAACAACAAAAGCGACGACACATTGCTGGATGGCCTCGGATGCGGCATCATAATTTGTTGACGTGGTCAGTCGTAAACAACAATCCTCCTCCTCTTCTTCATCATCTCTCTTTCCGAGGTCGCGTGGTTCGTTTGATGTTTGTGGAAACTAATAACTTTCTGACATCGGGTCATCGTGACGTCATTTCCCGTCTGCTTTCATGGGCCTTTTTTTGGACCACTAGGTGTCGCCATATTCGAAGGTTATTACTTAATTCAACCGAAAATTGATGAACTCCACGACACGAGTCGTTTCAATTCAAATCTGTGTTAATCGAATTGTTAATTCACGATTGCTTTCCAACACTCAATGACGAATGGACGCAACAGCAAATCTAAACACGGCACCACTTCAATCAACTAAACTATTGCTTAATTTTATATTTATTATTACGTACTAAATACTAAAACTAGTTCACAGGTTGCGATAAAATGACCCACCAAACATTTAAATCAGGGTGGCTGTCAGGACCCTGACCTGTTTGGCGACCATTGAGGACAACCTGGTGACACGCTGCGGCAAACCCGTCAATCCGGCCTCGTCCGCTCTCAACTTCCGCTTCATACGCCCCCTCCTCGAGGAAACAAACCCTCTCCTCCGCTCCTCCAGCTGCTCACTTCCGGTTTTGCTACAAGAACGCTTCGTCGTCGCCAATTCGGCCTGCTCTTCAATACTTGCCAGTGTCTTTGCAACGATCCTCTGCCTAGCAATTTCTCATCTCAACTCCATTGGCCAATCGAGACCCTCTGCCACCTATCGAGGTCAATTTCATCCTGAATCCACATTAAACATGGCCGCCCTCGCAAGGTTGGAGCCTGAAGGACAAAAGCTGAAAAATTGCGAGAAACTCATAAAGTCTCGAGAATTTATAGAAATCAATTCTTCATTCACGCAAGCGTCTCAAGCTCCACCTTCCGATTGCAATTTCTTGACGTTTCGAAAGACAATTGATTAAGTTTCATGAATTTCATCGATCGGCAGACCAAGATGTGCTCCTCGTTTTCAACTTTCACTTTCACTTTTCCAATCGCGGACTCGTTCGCGCTCAGAAATTTCGTTTACTCGTCATAATATGAATGGGATGTGGCGAATATTTCAATCCAGAGTAAATAAACTATTAAGCACAATGATCAAATTAATACACCTGATTAATCAAGGTAGCCTTAACGGAAAACAATTAACTGAATCAAATTCAAATTGCGCAGACACGGATAAAGCAATCTAAGCAGATGCACTAAGAGATAAATAATATTGCATAGTGCTTAGACGAGACCCCAGGAAATCCCCTTTGGTTCATCTCAACTTCATTTATCAAAACTTAAATTTGTCAGTAAGTTAGCAACTCAAATTCATAACATGTCGCATCACAGAACAAGTCTTTAATCTAGGCCGTAGTATTTTCCAATGTGTTCGGCGCCAAGCAAAACATTAATTCCGTTCTTCCGCGTCTAAGCTTTTAGAATCCATCTTTAAGGGGCATTGCTGCAGCATTTCGCACCTCAACAAAGTTTTCGTTTTCCCATTGCCTAAAGCGTAATGAACCTCTATAAAATGTTTTAATTGGCTTGTATTACCGCTCCTTCAGATCCACATATGCGGCAAACAAAATTAGGAGAGCCTAACCAGCCAGTTACCTTCGCTTCCCCGATGGCGTCGCTTTTCTCAACCGACTTTTCTTAACTAACCAATAATTTGGAATTATGCGCCGGATTTGGCGCACCTCCTAGCTGGGCGAACGCGACAGACCAACCAACGACATTTTCAAAACGTTTTTTAGCGCAACGATTGCGCCCCCAGCTCAACACCTTGCAAACAGAGCCCAACTTACCATATGTCGCCACTAACGAGAACTTGGCCAACTACCAACACGGCGAAATAAAACGCTCCTTGCTGTCCCCAGAACTCAACTGTTTAATTCAGTGAACGTTAAGGTTTATTTAGATCCAAGTGAATGGTAACCCACACCTACCTTTGGGGAGAATTCCAGTTCAGGGAAAAGAAATGAGATTATAATTTACAATTCAACAACTATTAACAAACATTCGCACACCATACAGAAAAAGTTGTACTCCGAAGTTCCTCGAAGCTAATTTGATGAGAACGTCAGGAATTCATTGAAAAGGAATATTTAGGGGCATAAACAAATAATGCAGTGCGACAAAACTTAGAGCGGATATCAAAATTAATGTTAAATTTCATTAAATCATGTTTAACTATAAGAATGTCATGAAGCCAACCAAGCCGACATCCCGCTGCTCAAGAGCTCTACAAAACCTCAAAACAGAGGATCCAACACAGCTTGTTTTTCATCTCAAATGCGCCTAATTTCCTACTGTTAGCCGATGAACCAGCATCGAGAAATTAGCACCTGTAAGAGCTCACACCCGCTCTACAACAAAGCGCAACTCAGAAATAGGCGCTTAGCGTTATAACTTACACGATTTTCTAAGCATTTTACAATGAGAAAAAATTAAATTGCAACTCTTAATTATACTTCTGAGTAGGCTCGAACGAAGACAAAACCGAGCAGACAAACCTCAGGAAGAAACCAATCACATCCTCAACCTTGTTTGATGCTACAGGAAACCTGCAGGCACTAACCTTTTCATGGATGGGCCAAGAGTTCTCATCATAAACATACACAACACCAGACTTAAAACCATTTACAAATCATTGACAATCCTCAGAAACTACCACCTCAAGAAGCTTGCTCATTTGTCTTACAAACATCAACATGTTACAGAATGAAACCATCTCAAACTAAACTTAACAATGTTATAAAACTACATTTTTATTATTGATCAGTCAGAATTCTCAGTCCTATTTACAAGAGAATATTTAAACTAATTCTGCAATCCTCAAACTTCTTAAACAAGTGTTGAAATCTTTCTCAGGCTGGACAGGATATTCCTCAAAGTAGTTCCTTGCTTAACTACACTGCCTGTTTCAATACACAAAATATGGGCATTGTATCATCTGACAATTCTTGATCATCAGCTTTTGATAACTGAATAAGTTAAATAAATTTACTCTCAAAAACAAAACGAAACTTACTTAGCTTGCTCAACGCCTTCCATAACCTCCCTGATTGGCATTGCCAGCAGGGGCCGGTCCGCTACCGTAACTCTGACCCGAGTTTCCTCCATATCCCCCACTTGGTGCATATCCTCCTGGTCCGCTACTATAACTTTGACTGTTGCTGCCACTGTTATATCCACCACCAGTGTTGTTGTACCCTCCCTGGCCACTACTGCTGCTCCCACCACTGTATCCTGGCTGACTGCCAGCATTTCCATATGACTGACTGCCATTACCTCCATAATTGCCTTGTCCGCTTCCATAGCTACTCGGGCCACCCCCATAGCTACCCTGCCCTCCTCCACTATATCCTCCTTGACTTCCGTTGTAACTTCCACTCACTCCACTTTCACTGTTATATCCACCGCCGGAACTACCTCCATATCCGTCTCCACCTCCGTAAGATGGAGTGCTGCTGCTGCTGTAGTTACCACCTCCACCATAATTGCTGTTGTATCCGCTGGATCCACCTCCATAATTTCCACTGCCACTTCCATATCCTCCTGCAAAATTTCAAAATCATCAATGAAAAAAGAAGAGTAACAACACAGCACAAGAGGCAATAACAATTCACCTCCATAAGGACCTGAACTCCTTGAGCCATAGTTATCTCCTCCCCTCGCTGGTCCTCCACCAGAGCTGCCACCATATCCAGATCCAAAACCTCCTCCGCCACTTCCTCCACTCCATCTATCGTGACCTTTGAAAAGAAAACAATGTATTGAAATGTGAACGAGCGACATTTCTCTCGGACTGACTCACTCGGACCATCATCGTATCCTCTGTTCCATCCACCTCTCCTGTCGTCATAATTCCTCCCTCCGTATCCTCCTCCTCCGCCATAACTAGAGCCCCTGTAATCATCCCGTCCACTCCTGCTGTACCTATCCCTACTGTCCCGCCCGTAATCATCATATC